>OY776276.1:105985851-106020851 GCA_963675445.1 Linnaemya vulpina
GTCTAAAAATATGAAACTCGATTTGCATGCACTTGACTACGTATTTTTGTTGTGTCTCCGTTTGTCACAAAACGTGTGTGTGTGTGTGCGTTTGTGTCGTTGGACAAAAGTCGTTGCATATGTTGGCAGTCCAGTTATAATAACATATTTTATAGTCTATGTTTAGGCTTGCACTCAATTAAATTGCAGTTGCACTTTGTTTTCCGTAAATCCTACTCTGGCATTATTGCAATTGCAGTCATTAAATATGTTTTATGCCACAGACACACACACACACACAAACACATTCAAAAGCAATTCCTGTTAAATAGAAAATTGTTTTTATTGAAATTATTTGATTGCATTTCATTACGGTACGCAGTCGGACTCGTCGGGTGTTATGATTTCCCTCTTATTTTGTTTATGATGTTCAGTCAGATGTTGCAGGTTGTTTTTCGTTACAAGTTTGTTTTGTTTTTATTTTAGAAAAAAGGAGTGTGAAGAGAAAATCCGAAAAAGGCAATTGAAAAAATTATACTTGATATAAATAATTTAGTTTCAATGATCTTTTTTTTTAATTTGAATTGGAGAAAAGCAGGGCAATTAAATAAAAACATTTATGTTTTGGTTTGGATAAGCACTCATGAGATGACCCCCACTTATGCAGACAATTGCGGCAGAACTAGAGAAGAGCGGGTAGTGTTAAGAGGACAGATGAAGCCAGCAAATTTTGTTGCAGCTGTTTTTACTTTGTCGTTAGATTTTTTGCTACTGGATCCAACGAAGGTGGTGCTGCACTTTGCGCTTTTAGTACACGACAGTGATAATCGCTGTCGTTAATGTTCAGCCGTTAATGTTGAGACAAGCCGACAAAAATTAACACGATCGATGTCCGGATCCTGCTCTGATGCTGGTCAGAAAAATTCGACATCATTTTGTGAATGAGTGCGGATTCGAATTCGTAGTGCTCGGCACTGATGATTAGCCAGTGCTGATCTATAAATTGATCACTCAGTACTGATACATCAATTGATTGCGAAGAACTGATGCATCACTTTATTATTCAGTGCTTATCTATCAATTGATCACTCAGTACTGACGCATCAATTGATTGCGCAGGTCTGATGCATCATTTTATTATTCAGTGCTGATCTGTCAATTGATCACTCAGTACTGATGCATCAATTGATTGCGCAGAACTGATGCATCAGTTGATTACTCAGTGATGATTTACCAATTGATCACTCAGTACTGATGCATCAGTTGGTTGCGCAGAACTGATGCATCACTTTATTATTCAGTGCTGATCTATCAATTGATCACTCAGTACTGACGCATCAATTGATTGCGCAGAACTGATGCATCAGTTGATTACTCAGTGATGATTTACCAATTGATCACTCAGTACTGATGCATCAATTGGTTGCGCAGAACTGATGCATCACTTTAATACTCAGTGCTGATCTATCAATTGATCAATTGATTGCGCAGAACTGATGCATCACTTAGGCAAAAAGTCCAAGTATCCAACCCTGGAATCGAGTTTCTGATTTTTCTAATATATCAAATATGTCTAATTAAAAAAAATTATTATAATTAATAGTTTTAATGGCTAAAGATATTATAGTTCCCAGCTCTGGAGGTGCTTATTTGCATTCTTTTCATTTCCACTACCTATAAGTTTTTCAAATATTTTGAATGTATTTGAATTATAAAAAAAATTAAAAAATTTGTTTCACTTGATTACTTTTATGTGCTACAAAAAATTTCCATTTTCCAACCCTGCAACTTGATTGATTTTCTGTTGATAATAATACTAATTAAATTTTTCTGAGTTATAAAATCGGATTATTTAACAAAAATAAACAAGAAATTAGCTTAAGCTGGTTGGTTTTATATACCAAAAATTAGTTTTAAGTTTTCCAGCTCTGGTATCGTATTTGAATTTTGCTGATTTTTAATATTAATTTATTTAGGAGCATTTCCAAAACATCAGTGGGAGAATGAAGTGTCTAGATATTCAAGGGCTTCGTAAGACGAACTTCTCATATGGACGGAAGGATAGAAGGATATCCCTTAATTGGACTTCCCCAGAATTTATGGTTTATGGGTAATAACGAACCATGTCTGATGAAGAATACAAAAAAAATAATTAAAAGGAATTCAAACTCCTCAGGTTATTTTGTGCCATAACAATATCTACCTGTCTGTGCATGCTTGTGCATGTTTTTGGCAAATAAGCCAACATTATTTTTACCTGCTGAGAAATACTAAAAACAAGTTTCCTTTGGCTGCTGGTTTCCTCAACAGAATATAAAATTTCTTTAAATATTTCTTTAATAATTTACTTTCAGTTGTCTGGAGAATTCGATTTAATGCAATTAAATCCCATTTTAATTGATTTTCAATTTATTTTGCATTCCAAATTGACTTCAATATCAAATAATAAACACGAATCCATGCGATGAAAAAATTGAAATCATATTTTATCTGCTCAATAACAATCAATAGATGCGAGTATTCTAAAGGATTAGGAAAACACACACAAACACAAACAAATTTCAAACGAATCTGAATATCAACATATTCATGTGTGTCTGTGTGTGTGTGCGTGTGTGTGTACGTAATTGAGAAGCCATTATTAAACACTTCTCCATCGGCATGCTGCTGAACACGTTCGTTCTTGCAGTTGTTGTATCTGCAGCTCATCAAACAAAAATTTTAATCCTCAAATTGAAAATGTTCGCAAATTAATCATCTGCTGCGTCTGCAATTAATCCAACTCAAGTGACTGTCGGAGCAAAAACACACGAAACGAGTACGTTTGCCAGGAATAGATGGAATTTGGACAAAACAAACACACACACACACATACACTCTTACATATTCTTGTTGTGTGAGTGTGTTTTTTTTCTTTCTTCTCACAAATAATAGATTCTGGTAGTTCAGCTGGTCGTTCTAGTGTCGTATTCGTAACGTGAAGCAATTGAAAGGGATCTATTTTCGCAAGCAAATTCATTTTAATTTCGCAAAATATTTGAATTGTGTGTTAAACAGCAATCATTTGCATGTGTGTGTGTGTGTGTGTGTGTGTGTTTGTGTGCCGAAGATTCTCCTGTTAATTTGCAATTCCGATTTCAATTTTATAATTTCTGGCATTTCCTCTATCTGGAAAATACCAGAAATCCTGTTAAAACCGCAATCACATCCTGCTGGTTCCCCACTCAACTCAATTATCGTGTTTATATTGACAATCACCTTCTGAAATCTCAGCACTCCCACCCCCATCCTACTCCTCATATACTGTGCAAACCTACACAAACACTTACATGCATATACACGTTTACAGTAGAGGGCAAAACATATTAACATATCCACACACACACACACACATACACTCATCTACATATGCACACATACACATACACACATACACATACACACATACACATACACACATACACATACATACATACAGAAATAATGAAGGGCTTTTAAAAATTGGTCTGGAACGCTTGACACGAACTAAACTCGTTGATAATTGGAGCCCAATTATTTTTAGGGACCAAAAACTTCCCGATATTCGAAAATCTTTAGTCTTTTTTAGCGGGAAGCTAAAAAAATATTGTTTCTTATTTGCAAATAAATTTAAGTTTTTTATACCCTTCAAAAAAAAGTGACAGGGTTTGTCCTTCTGTGTGTAATTTCTTCGATATTAATATGGCACCCCTTAAATTATATATATTTCGGATTTTTATGAATAGCGATAACGATAGAGCGATGTCCGTCTGTCCGTCTGTCCGTCCGTCTATCTGAAATCGGTTTTCTTGAACAACCAGAAAAACTAGAGACTTCATTCTCGGACTGATGGATTGACTATGAACTTAAATAAAGTCAAATTGAGAAAAATCCGATATACGGTTCCAGAGCTGGGAAGCTTACACCCATTTCTCGATGCAAAATTAATACTAGAAACCAATTATTTTTTGTTTGTTTGCAAAGTTAATCTATTTCATGCTTTGGGAAGCCTCAATTGTCTACTAAAAGCTAAAAAAATAAAATTTCTTTTCTAGGGATGGAAAACTAAAAGTTTTTTTGAAACATGCAGTATTTTGTGGTACAAGTAATATATAAAATTTTGACTTTTTCTTAAATAAAACCGCTTTATACATCAGGAAGACTTGCAAAAAAATTAAAATTTCGTTTCCAGGGGTGGGGAATTGTATTTTTTCATTCATAAAATTAATCAAAAAGGCAACTGACGTTGTTTTTGTTTTGTTTTTTGTCTTGCTAACTAAAACTATTTTATGATTTACGAAGAACAAAATTGTTACTTAAAAATACATGTAACGCCAGACGTACGTTGGTGTAGGGTATATAAGTTTGACGAACAGAACCATTATTTTGTTTAAAAATTTCCACAATTTGCACGCGCTGCTCTGGTGTACGTCGATCCATAATGAAATGTCAAAACAAACTAAACAAAAAGCAACTATCAGCTGTTAAATGGGTGGTCAAATAAAGCAGTGATGCCAACTCACAGTTTTATCACTCCATAAAAACACCCTATAGTAACTAAAATGTTTAAAAATTTTAAGTTTTTCTTGAATAAAACCGCTTAATACATCATGAAGATTTGCTTTGTAAAAAATTTAAAAGAATTAAAATTTTGATTCCAGGGGTGGGAAACTGATTTTTTTTCATTCATAAAAGTAACCAAAAAGGCAACTGCCGTTGTTTTTCTTTGCTAACTAAAACTATTTTATAACTCAGGAAGAACGAAACTGGTACTTAGAAATATATAACAAAAACGTACGTGTGGCGTAGGGTATATAAAATTCGGCATAGCCGACTATAGCACTTTTATATGTTTTAAAAATTTTTAATATGTTTTACTGCTTTTTTAAAAGTTTTTTTTTTGAAATAACAGTTTGCTGGCATGAACGTGCGAATTTTTCGCTCTTCACTGTAAAACCAGACTAAACAAATTGACTCTGCTTGCCTATTTGCGTTTGTGATTGGACCTGGCAAGTTTTGCCTGCAAGTGTAAGCTGAACATAGACACACACACACCCACACTCAGGAAGAACTCAATACAAATACGGTTACTTAAAGCATGTGACGTTGTCCGTCCCTTCCCCATCCATATGCTGCTTGTCTATCAATTTCATTTATCCTTAAGCCTTAACGGATGACCCCGATACAATTGCCAAGCAAATATTGCAAGGAAAAAAATAAAACAGCCATCAAGTGCTTGTCCTTTTACTCCTAAATCGTACAAAAAAAAAAAAAAAAAAAAAACAATAAATTGGAGTCAATAAAACAACCATCTGGACACCCATTTGGACACTGGCGTGACACATGCAAATGGCCAGCCGCTTCCTGTTGCAACACAATTTCAATCGTTCCACTTCTCCTGCGGCTACAAAATTCAAATATTTTATTTCTTTCCTTCTGCGTCACATTTTCAAATCCAATTTCGATTTTGTATCTCTCCAATGGCAGTCGTTGTTGTGCTTTTCACATGGATATCACACGGTTTTAATTTTCCACTTTTGCTTTTTCTCTCTCTCTCTTTTTTTTTTTTTTTGTAATTTTAATCTGGCCAACATTTTGTTGCCATTTATTATTGCTGGTGTTACGAAATGTGACAGACATACGGATTTGATCAATTAATTTGGCTAACACCGGTCATTTATCACGTGTCATAGATTTTGATTTCGCTCGCCGAAAAGGGTTGTTTCCGCTTCCACGCTGCTGTTGTTTGTTGTACGGGATTTGTGGAAATTTGGAGAGAAAAAAAGGAATGATTTCCATGTTTTAAATCATCCTCCCTCATTAATGGACTGCAGAATATGATTTGTGTACGTGTATGTGTGCGTGTGTGTGTGTGCGTTTGTGTGTGTTTGAAACAGATTTAGCCGGGTTTATTATTCAACATAATCCGTAATTGAATGACTTTCATTTATCATTTTGTAATTGGAGATTTGGTATCTACAAGTTTGTATCTAAAGGATACGTGTAATATGAGCGATTAATAGAGCAGATTTGTTTTAATTGTGAAATCCATTTCATGCCAGAATATTCATGTTCATGCTGATGTTTTCTGTTGATTAATTTTTAGTTATTTGATTCATTAAAATGTTATTGTTATTTTTAAAAATTAATTTTCATTATAATTGACTGCATTTGAGTTAATGAATTGAAATATTTTTATGTTCTTATTTGCAGTTTGTACAATTAAACGGAATATTTTTAATGGATCTCGTGCATGGAACAGTTTTGATGCAGCAAACGTGAGTATAAAAAAGATTTTATTATCATAAATAAGTTAATTAATATATTTGGGGACACTTCTGTTACGGCCCATAGTGCAAATGCAAACAGTTATAAAATATTAAATGGGAAAATCTCTTGCTGTTTTATATTTCTTGCCAAGAAAATTGAACATTTTTAAAATTGCAAAATTATTGGTTTTATCGTGTTTAAAAAAAATACAAGCCCTTATCTGATCTCAACGTCTTGAGGTCCTTGAAGCATCCCTGAGCCTAGAAAACTTTTGAGCCGAAAGGCCTTAGGGGTGGCCTTGCCCTAATTTTAACTGAAAAACTATTGCCACCTTTTGTTTGTGCTGTTCTACGCTTTTGAACTCTTCCAGCTGAAACGTCAGTATTTTAGTTTCCAAATCAACCGGTTCCCATGTGATTAGCGGTTATTGATGTAGTTTTCATTCACTATAAAAGAATCTGATGTGATATACAACTTAGGAGTTTTTCAAAAGCGAAATAACTTCTCTCAAAACTTTTCGTTTACGATATCTCACGAATGGTTTAACCGCTATTGACCCGATTCGCGGTTTGAAGTGATTTCTAAATGTTAGTTTGTGAAGACGATTGAAGCAGCCATTTGAAAGTTATTCAAGAAAAATCACCTCGACAAATGCTCTTTTTCTTAGTCTTTTTGGGATATATTAAAATCTATCGGTTCGAAACGGTTAAAATTCATGGGATTTCTGAGCTCGGAAATGGTCTTCTGAATGTCAACAGTGGTTCTATTCTGTTCAGGCGTTCAAAAATTTATTTAAAAAAGAAAACATTTTAAAAATGTTTTTTTAAGTCTATTTTTAATTTCTTGAAATCTACCGGCTCGAATCGGTTCAAATTACAGAAAATCTAATGTTGAACTCTTTTTTACACGGTTCTCACGTGATTAGCGGTTATTTATGTAGTTTTCATTCACTATAAAATAATCTGATGTGATATAAAGCTTAGGAGTTTTTCAAAAGCGAAATAACTTCTGTCAAAATTCTTCGTTCCCAATATCTCACGAACGGTTTAACCGCTATTGGCCCGATTTGCGGTTCGGAGTATTTTTTAAATGTTAGTTTGTTAAGAAGCCATTCAAAAGTTATTCAAGAAGAACCATTTTGAAAAATGCTTTCTTTTTAAGTCATTTTGGGATATATTAAAATCTAACGGTTCGAATCGGTTAAGATTCATGGAATTTCTAAGCTCGGAAATGGTCTTCAGAACGCTGACAGTAGCACTAATCGGTTCAGGCGTCCAAAAAATTTATTAAAAAAACCATTTAAAAAAATTTTTGTTTTATAAGTTTTTATTTTTAATATCCTGAAATCTACCGGTTCGAATCGGTTCAAATCACGGGAAATCTAATGCTGATTGCTTTTCTTGAAAAGAGTGCAACATATTTTGCACTTTTGAATACAAGATTACATTTAAAAATGAATAATTTATTAGGCATTAATTTCAAATCCCTGTGAAATATTATTTCAGTCTGAAAACTCCTCCAAACTGCCCTTTTTTAGGAAAAAGTGAAAAAATTTTGCACGTTTTTCTTAGAAAAGAAAACGCACGAAAATATAAATTAAAGAATATGAAAATGCCGTAAATTTAGTAGAACCGTGTAAAACACTATCAGTTATGTTGAGATCGGCCAAGCCGTTCCGTCACATACACACGCACATACACACACATACACACACAAATACGCACACACACACACAAACATAGTGACGGGTCCTTAGAATTATTCAAGGACTCAACACGTGAAGATCTGATGAGAACTTTTCAAACGGGGTAAAACCGATAACTTCCGGATTTTTAAAAATTTTTAAATTTCGTAGCGGGAATAAAAAAAACTTAAGACTTTATACAAGACAATAAATTATGTTCCTCAAAAAGTAGTTTTTTTCTCTCTCAAGATTTTATTACCGACCTGGTGGTAAAACACCCAACTCCCAATAAAACTCCACTTTCGTTTGCTGCAAAATATTGTTTTTCTGTGGCAAAATAACAAACACTCAGGCAGAAGCGAGAGCCTCAAAACATTCGTGCATCTATCAAATTACAAAAACAATATGAAACTGCAAAAAAAAAGAAACGAAAATTTTTTTGTACTTTTTTACTTCAAAATTACACTTCAGTTTGAGCAATTTTAAAGTGGCGGAGCATGAGCATGACTCGTCCACTTGTGTGCTCAAGTATTTTCTTTAAAACAGTATTTTTTTTTGCACTGAGACGTGGATGCGTGAAATGAATTCGACACCCTTCTATTGATTGCGAATATAAAAGCAGACCCTTTTTAGTTAAATACATAAAAATAAAACGCACAAACTTAAAGCATGCACTAACATGCACGCACACCGTTAAACAAACAAGTGGTCACAGTAGCGAAAAAAAGCAGACCTCTGGTCGCGCTAGTATGTGTGCGTGTGTGTGTGCGTGTGTTTAATGGTGTGCCGATGCTGCTGATGATGATGAGTTGTTGGGAAAACAAAAACAAAAGCAAAAACAACCCACGTATGATTGTTACAAAATAAATAGAAATTTACATTTTCGCTGTCATAAACAGTTTTTTAAATTTAAATTTTTGGCATTTATGTCTGATAAGCGAAATATAAATTGGTTGAGCTCTTGTTGTTGCTGTTGTTTTGCTTTTATTTTATGTTGCAAATATGGAAAGGAATCGCTGGCAAATGTAAATTGAATTGAATGTTGTTTTTTTTTTCTATATGAAATTTTATTTCAAAGACTAAATAAACAACAGCAGCAACGGAAAATTTAAATTAAAAATTATTATTTGCACAAATATGGACATATTGTTTTCTTTACAACACCGGGAGTATGATTTTTGAGGAATGAAATTATTGGCATTTATTCTTGAAACAACATGGTCGTTTATTAAAAATAAAAAAGCAACAGAAATAATGAAATAACATATTCCAAATACACATTTAAAGTGCAAGTCCAAAATTCTCTACAAAAATTTTGAACATTAAGAACTTTGAAATAAAAGTAGCAACAAGTTCTTGTTAGTTAAAACAACATTTAATTCTTTGGCAAACTTGGCACCATTTTTTCTCTATACTTTTTGTGATAAAAATTATAACTCTATTTTAGGATCAGAAAAGCAAAAAAAAGAAAAAAAAAATTAAAAATCTGTGTTAGAAGTTGCAATAGAAATAGAGTGTTATTTTAAGGACGAAGAATTTTGCCCTCTTTTCGATTTTAAAACTTTTAATGGCGGACGTTTTTGAATAGGAATTTTCGTCTTATATGTATTTCATATATATATATATATATATATATATATATATATATATATATTATATATATATACATATATATATATATATATATATATTTGGAAAGATCTCACGCCTTTATGCCAAGCGCTTGGGATAAAAATTTTATAGAGGGCAACAGGGGGTAACCCATGCCCCCGCATGAAAATGTTTAGTTTTTAGATATTTTTTTTTATTTGTTATTCATATAAACCTGCCTGCCTACCAAATTTCGGGTCCCTATTTATGAAGGTGCTGACATAAAAATAAGGGGTATGTGCAGGCCCCCAAAATGTAAATGTCCTATTATAAAATTTTTATCTTCCAGCATTCTTTAAGACATTTTTATGTTTGTATATAAAAATTCAGCTCCCTAAAAGCAGTGGAAGAGCTGCAGGCTTTAAAGGGGCTTTAATACATTTCAGGGGAATGGTCCTCTCGATGTTAATATTTTGCTTTTAAAGTTTCTATCATTATTTATTGACTAAAACTTATTTGTACACAAAATTTCAGCTCTTCAGATGTAGTTAAAGTATCGTACGCTTTGCAGGAGCTTAAAAATAAATGAGGGGAAAGTGGGTCCCCCGTTGTTAATGTCATTCTATTAAAGTTTTATCCGTCGTTAATCGCTAAGAACTATTTGCATACAAAATTTCAGCTCTTAAGATGTAGTTAAATTATCGTACGCTTTGGAGGGGCTTAAAAATGAATAGGGGGAATGTAGGTCCCCCCGATTTAAATGTCATGCTGTTAAAGTTTTATCCTTTGTCAATCGTTAAGAACTATTTGCACACAAAATTGAATCTTTCTTACTGTAGTGACAGTGTCGTAGCTTTGGAGGGCCTTATATACAAATAAGGGGAATATATTGGTCCTTCAGAGGTCACTGCCCTATTATTATTACATATTCTCTTAGTTCTTTTCGTATGTGGGTACCAAATTTTCGCTCTCTAGTGGTACTCGAAGTACATCGCGCTTGGAGGTGCCTGAACATAAATAAGGAGACAAATTGTCCCCCCACTGATGAATATATCTCGTTTTAATATTTAAATTTGCATTAATTGTGCATTATGACCTACTTGTATACTCAATTTAAGCTTTGGGACCCTTTCCTTTTGTTGGAGGGACTTGATAAATGTTAAGGGGAGTCTAGGTCCCCTGATAAAAATATTGCACTTTTAGATTTTTATCAAAGTTGTTCCAGAGGAACTATTCTATTATTATATACCAAATTTCAACTCCGTAGCTATAGTGGAACTGCCAGGAAAATAAGGGGGAATGCTATCCCCCCAAGAAAATGTTTTGTTGTCAACTTTCTTGTAGAAGTAATTTCTGTAGTAGAAGTAATTCCTGATATTAAAGAGGGTGTCAGCCAGTGAGTGCATCATTTAGTGTGTGACTTAGTGAGTAAATCAGTGCGTGAGTCTGTGAGTGCGTGAGTCACTGACTGATTCAGTGATTATAAGCTGATATATGCAATTTTTCAGTCTCATATCTTGGAAACTTTTAAAGACAAAAATTTTAAATTTTTGCATCGCAGGGCTAGAGGTTTAATCTGTTCGGAAATTTTTATTATAACGTGTAGAAAAGTTATGTGGGGGCAGGGTGGTTGAGGGCTATAAACAGGGTAAATGGTTTCGCGTAATTTAGACACCGCGTGCCTTGGCGGAGTAGATGTATTTTGCCTCAGATTTTCATAATTTAAATAAAAAATCACGAATTCGAAAAGTATTTCCTGCCAAATAAGTGGATTCACCCAACGCACACGCCCTGTGGCAGAGTTGACAATTTAAATTTGTTAGCAATTCGTTGAAGAAGCTACCAGCCTGCCCCCAAACCCTTTTGCATTATTTGCAGCAACAAGTCCTGTTGTTTGGCACAACACTCCACTTGAAAGAAGCAACAACAACAACAACAACAAACAAAAAACATTCACAAATAAAAGGATTTCAATTGTATGAAGAAAAAAAAACGTGAACGGAACAGAAAAATTGTCAACTGTTTTAAGGAAAAAAATGGCATGGGAAAATTGCCAAGAAAAACAAAAACAAATAAGAGGAAAAAAAGCAGCAAAACAAATTGCAAATCCCTTGAAGAAGGGGAAGCGAAACAATAAAAACAATAAAAACAACCAAAAAGTCAAAACCGAAAAATTTCAACCGGAAAATCTAAATCCCAACAACACAAAAAGTCAAACAAACAGGATCATCAGGGGGAAGTGTAAGCGAGCAGCTACTTGTCGCAAAGCCATAGTTTAACACTCTGGGAATTAAGGACGAATTGTGCAAGTGGGTGACTAAAAGTTGGCATTGAAGGAACTCTTATGATGGGAGTTTTTTTGAATTTTTTTTGTGTGTTAATATTTTTACAATTTATGGGGTGACTTTTTATTTTGTCATCCTTCAGCTGGTTTGAGTACAAAAGAACTTTTGTTTTAGATTAAAAAAAAAAATTCAGAAAAAAACAAAACCAACAACTAAAATTACAAGCATTTGCGTGTATTTTGGTTGCTGTAAAGTGACAGTGGCAGTGACAACAATTGTTATCACTTTTATGCTCACGAGTAGAGAATAAAAGGATAGAAAATCCTGCATGTGAACACTTTAAATAGTTTTTAATAGTGAATTAAATTAAATTTACATCTTTCGAAGTTAAGAAGGCTGTGCCTTCTTATCATTTAAAGAAGAGTCATACGAGAAGTGCAACGTCGCTTAAAGTTTAAGCTCTCGCCTTAAATTACAATAATAAAAAATGGAGGAAAATATTTGATTTTCTTTAGGAGAGTCTATTCTTGAAAGCAGCGTATTTAAAAATTGTTCCATCGTTTTTATCTATATATCCAGGTTCTTATTTATAAGTGGCAGGCCTATGGCATCCACATACTTCCTGAGAGCCCCTGGCAGAATACCCCTTAACCTCGTCCCCACCGAATGATCATGTTACAGACATCACTAATACGAAATTTGGAGCAAATATTAGCGTCTATACACTTAGAAGGTGGCCAGACATTGTGGACATGAATGTGGTTCCAACAGGGTTGCCACCTGAAATTCAGTGACCTGTTTTTCCGCCACGATCATTTAATTTGTCATCGTTGGATATATTTTTACACAACGAATATTTTAGTGTACATGCTTAGAAGGTGACCAGAAATCGGCAATATGAATATGGGGTTCCAACAGAGTTGCCACTTGTAACTCAATAACCGTTTTGGCCGCCAAGATCATTTAATTTGTCATCGTTGGATATATTTTTACACGACGAATATTTGAGTATACACACTTAAAAGGTGGTTAAAAATTGGGGACATGAATAAGGGTTCCAACAGGGTTGCCACCTGATATATAAAGGCCGTTTTGTCCCTCACGATCATTTAATTTATCACCGTTGGATATACTTTTACACGACGAATATTTGAGTCTACTCGCGTAGAAGGTGGCCAGACATTGTAGACATGAATATGGGGTTCCAACAGGGTTGCCACCGGTAATTCAATAACCGTTTTGGCCGCCACGATCATATAATTTATCAATGTTGCATATATTTTTTCACGACCAATATTTGAGTGTACACACTTAAAAGGTGGCCAAGAATTGAGGACATGAATATGGGGTTCCAACAGGGTTGCCACCTGATATAAAAACGCCGTTTTGTCCGCCACGATAATTTAATTTGTCATCGTTGGATATATTTTTAAACGACGAATATTTGAGTCTACACGCTTAGAAGGTGGCCAGACATTGTGGACATGAATATGGGATTCCAACAGGGTTTCCACCGGTAATTAAATAACAGTTTTGGCCGCCACGATCATATAATATGTCACTTTTGGATATATTTTTTCACGACCAATATTTGAGTCTACGCGCTTAAAAGGTGGTCAGGAATTGAGGACATGAATATGGGGTTCAAACAGGGTTACCACCTGATATAAAAACGCAGTTTTGTCCGCCAGTATCATTTAATTTGTCATCGTTGGATATCATTTTTTACACGCTTTTAATTAGTTTCACTTCCATGTTTGTTGGTTTATAAGAATCTAATTTTATGGTGCTTCCATGCGTATACTTAATATTTTTAATAATGTCACTTATACGCCACATTGTACTCGTTCTTATCTTTCCAAAGCGTGCAAGTGTTTTTGCACGCCTTCGAAGCACATGCAATTAAAAAATAATTGTTTAAATTGAAAGCCCGTCCCAGAAACTTCCCGCTAACTTTTACCTCTACGATTTTCTAACCCGGCTTTTAACATAAAAAATATATTTCAAAACAAATTTTCGTTTCATTAATTTTGGGCATTCAATAAATTCACAACAATCAATAGATGTTTGTATTATTAAAAATAAAAAAAATAAAATTATTAAAATTAAAAATGAAGTGGAACATCAAAAAGTTTCTCCGCCACAACTTTTTCGAAATTTAATAAAAGTCTTTGCAGATATTTATGGCCTTCCAATTGTTTAACAAAAAAAATCCTTTGAATACCTTAAATTCTTTAATAATCCCTGTTATAAATACGTAATAAAACCGTATCAATAAAACAATAAAATAATATTTCTTTTCCCCGTTTTCCCTGAGACCATGAAAGAATAAAATGCAATCTCGTCCTCGTCATCGCCCCAACCATTCAAGTTGTTTTAATGTTCGCTACGAATTACAACAAAGAATTTTTATGGAACAGCAACAACAACAACAACAACAACAACACAAATTTATATCCCTGCATTCAAAGATAAAAAATAATATCCAGCTAATCCACCCACAATAAGGGAAAGTATGTAAAGAAGCAATAAAACCATAAAGCAAAAATAGACTCACTGATAAGCTCTTCCATCAATAACGCAACAAGACGGGCAACAAACACACCAACAAACGGACAGACAAACGGACCAACAAGCAAACAAACCAGCATCAATACAAGAAAATCAATCGAATGGATGTCCGGAGAAAAGCCAATAACACAAGAGAAAGAAATAGTGGCTTGAAAAAAAAAGAAAAAAGGAAAATCTTTAACATAAATGATGCAGTCAGTTAGTCAAACAGACAGACGGACGGAGGGACGAATGGATGGACGGACGGCCAGCCAGTCCCACTGCGAGTAAACAACGTGGCATTTGATAAATCCTTTTTTGTGTGTTTTTAGTATTTCAATTTTCTATTCTCTATAATTTTTTATCGAAAATTTACTTGTCCGTTGCAGGGGAACGGGTGTGTGTTTGCTGGTTTATCCCCCCTTTTTGTTTGACAGAGACTTGGATGAATATGAATATTAAACGCCGCAATTTATACTGCCAATTGGAACATGCTTTTGAATAATGAAGAATTTAAGAAATTTCCTTTTTTGTTAATCCAAAAAAATATATATAATTTTTTTTATTTATTTTGTTGTTCGTTATGAAAGTGATTAAAGTCTCATTGAGTTTAAGACAATTTTATAGGGTGTTTTCAGCTTTTGTTTAGCTTTTGGAAATGGTGTGGAAGTCCCTTCAATTGCTGCTCTTTTACATCAAATCACATCTCACATCATATAAACGGTGATGAGAGTAATTCTATAGTGTACTTTTAGGCGCAGGACATAAGCACTACTAAAGAGTCTTAATAGTTGATAAAAATAAAGTCTTGTATCTATAAAATTTAAAATGAGTGTTTTAAAACTTTTCTTATAAAATATTATCCATAAAGAGACTTTAAATAATCCCATAGAGCAACGGTTTTAAGTCGCGAAAAAATATAATCGAAAGAGTCACGCGGGGTAACAGATTTGAAATCGCCAAAACGAAAATTTATTTCCAAATCAAAAGTGTTTACGTGTTACATATTTATATGTAACACATACACTTTAAGAAATAAAGGGTAATTTTTAGAGAGGCATAGAACTTGGATGTAATATAAAAAGTTTTTAAATTTTTTATAAGAAATAAAGGGTGGTTTTTAGAGAGGTATAGAGCTTTGAAATGGAGTTCTTTCTAAAACCAAAATTCCTTTAATTTTTTATAAGAAATAAAGGGTGATTTTTAAAGAGGTATAGAATCTTAATATAAAATCTAAAATCCTTTAATTTTTTACAAGAAATAAAGGATGATTTTTATAGAGGTATAGAACTTTGAAATGGAGTTCTTTCTTAAATCGAAAGTCCTTTAATACTTTATAAGAGGTAAAGGGTGATTTTTATAGAGGTATAGAACTTTGAAATGGAGTTCTTTCTTAAATCGAAAGTCCTTTAATACTTTATAAGAAGTAAAGGGTGATTTTTATAGAGGTATAGAACTTTGAAATGGAGTTCTTTCTTAAATCGAAAGTCCTTTAATACTTTATAAGAGGTAAAGGGTGATTTTTATAGAGGTATAGAGCTTTGAAATGGAGTTCTCTCTAAAAACAAAAGTCCTCTAACTGTTTGTAAGAAATAAAGGGTGATTTTTAAAGAGGTATAGAATTTTGAAATGGATATCTTTCAAATCAAAAGTCCTCTAATTTTTTACAACGAATAAAGGGTGATTTTTATATAGGCATAGAACTTTAAAATGGAATTCTTTCTAAAATCTAAAGTCTTTTAATTTTGTATAAGAAATAAGGGGTGATTTATAGAGAGGTAGAGAATTTTAAAGATTTTATTTCTAAAATCAAAAGTCACATTCACACATACACTTTAAGAAATAGAGGGTAATTTTTAGAAAGGCATAGAACTTGGATCTAAAATCAAAAGTTTTTTTTAAATAAAGGGTGATTTTTATAGAGTTATACAACTTTAAAATGGAATTCTGTCTAAAATCAAAAGTCCTTTAATTTTTTATACATGACACATACACTTAAAAAAATATAGGGTGATTTTTATAATACAATATTTTTTAATTAAAAATTTACTCAACTCGGAAGATAGTCTTCTGGTATTGAAATTCAAATATGACTTCTGGCCAGCGTTGCCACACCGTTTTAAATATTTTTTCAATTCAACTACGTTCGGTTTTTTTCAAAATTTGTTTTTGGTTCTGGTAGCACAAAAACCTAAATTTAAAAGGCATTTTTTTTAACGGAAAATAAATTTTTATAAAAAGACATCTTTTCAAAAAGGGAAATCTTGCAAACTGGTTGTCTTAAAAGTGGCTGCTTTACGAAAGTCACAGTGTGGTTATGGTCGTCATAGTCGATCTATTGGGCACGTAACTGACATAAATAAAAGGGATTTTGAACAGACTGAATCGGAATGTGGGGCAGCTAAAAATGTCACTTCTGTTAGTGTTGGTTTGGGCATGTACTTCGAGGTTGTTGATTCTGAGTGGCCTTGTAGTTCGAATAAAAATTATTCGCTTATTCGAAACAATTTTAATTTTGAAGAAAATGTAGCGGCTTCTGAAAACATCTGTTCTGCTCTGTTAGTGTTAATATGGCCGGTACTCCGAATTTGTTGAATCTGTGTAAAAAATATTCGATTATTCAAAACAATTTTTATATATGATTTTTATTCGAACGAAGAAAATGTAGCGGCTTTTGAAAACATCTATTCCGCTTTGAATATTTAAAATATTTAAATTGCTGATGTTGACTTTCTCTTCGAGCCTTGGAAGATTTATCAAGACTTTCCGATATGAAAGGTTTGTAATAATTCATGTTGAAATGTCAAAACAAACTGAACATAAAATTCTTGTCAGCTGTCAATATGGCCGTCAGTTGAAAAAGTGCTGCCAAGTTGCTAAGTGATACTTTCGTGCCGTCCGAAGGAGGAAAAGGTTTAAGTATTCAATTTTGATTTTGAGAATTTCCACAATTTGAAAAAACTATTTTTTCACTTAAATTTCTTAAGCTGCTCGTACGTATAAAAATTGTTGTTTTTGTGTCTCTTGTAAAATCAAGTTTAATCGAGTTGGCAGATTGACACTGAGAATAGAAATTTCCTTTAACTTAAATTTCTTTTACAATATTTTTTTAAATATCTAAACGACTAAAGAAACCAAAACTTTGACAGCCGCAAACCAGCGTATTTTTGCAAAACAAGAGACGAAATTAATAGAATCAAACATAAACATTTTTCATTAGCCAACATGAGAAAATAAATAAGTTGGAGCTGCTTAAAAATGCAATTGTAACGAAATAAATTATCAAAATATAATGAAAGTACTTTGCCAAACGACAAACGTGGTTAATAACATCGTCTTGCAAGACGTTCCCACCAAGCGAACAGTCGTCAGAGAACACGTGTAGTCGCTTCACACCACCGCCCAAAACGAAATGACAAAAGCAGGGACAAACAATCCCGCTGGGGAATTGAAATAAGAACATAAACTTGGGCAACGAATAACACAGCAGGGATCAGTTAAAAGCTTCTCTCTATTCGCCACATTTCCATGCAGACGCATGAGTGTTTCCCTTTTATAGACATCGAAGCGAAACACACACACACACACACGCGTGCACACACACAATCGTCGAAGGCTCAGATGCAAATTGTGCTGTTGCGAGCGGTAATAAACATAATAATTTCAATTTCAACCTGTTCATTTCAAGTCGTAAAAATTAAATACATTTACGAAATAAGATTTTGGGAAAATTTCACTTACATCATGTTTGTCAAAGACGCCGAGGGCAGAGCTTTCAATGGCTGCAGTCTATGAATTTGGAAAGTGTTAATTGTGTGACGGGATTTATTATAACAGAAATGGTTTAAATTTGATAAAAATCCAGAAATCCATTAAATTTTAATGAGCCTTTTGCTATAAAAAAATTTAGTACTTCTCTAATATATTTGCACAACTCACAAGTGCTTTCGTATCGCATAAAGTTGTATTTGACAAAAAAAATATTTAATAAAATATAATATTTTTTTTTTTAATTTTTCATAACAATTAATATGTTATTGTTTTGAAAATAGAACTTTTTTTTGAAAATTTTGTTTGAAAGTTTTTTTGAAAATCTGGTTTTGAAAATCTTTTTTTTGAAAATCTTTTTTTTTTTGAAAATTGCTTAAATTTTTTTTTTAATATTTAGTACTTCTCTAATACATTTGCAGAATTCACAAGCGCTGTCGTATCGCTTAAAGTTGTATTTAAGAAAAAAAAAATTTTTTAAATATAATAATTATAATTTTTTTGATTTCTCACAAAAATAATATTTTGCAATTAATATGTTATTGTTTGGAAAAAAAATTTTAAAAAATTAAAAAAAAATTTTTTCTAAAATTTTTTGTGAAAATTTTTTTGAAAATTTTTTTCTTATATTTCGTTTTTCTATACAGCGATTTAACAGTTTTTGTGAATAGACCAACAATTGAGTTATGAAAACTTGATACTTCTCTAATATATTCGTACAATTCACAAGCGCTGTCGTATCTCTTAAAGTTGTATATGAAAAAAAATATATTGTAATTTCTACAAGAGTAATATTTTTCAAATAGTTTGTTATTGTTAAAAAATCTTTTTAAAATTGTTTGAAAATTTTTTTGTTTTAAACTTTTTTGTCGAATTTTTTTTTTTAAATCCTCGTTTTAATAAAACGATTTAACAGCTCTTGCGAATAGACCAACCATAGAATTAATGACTTATGAAAAAGTTTCCATTCACTTTCGATCTTATTTGAAATTTCCATTCGCACTAACGAATCAATTCCTTGTCAGCTCTTCCAAAGACGGTCGTCAATGAAATCTTGGATGGAGTGTAGACATTTGACAAGTACTTAAATTCATACCGGGAACAATATTTAATTGTAAGAATGTTCAAAGACTTTGTCGCCAGTGTTACAACAAAAACATGAAGAATAAAGTTTTTCCAACAGCAACAACAACAACAACAACAACAACAACAGCAACAAAAAAGGTTACAATAATGCCACAAGTGTGGCATTTTGCCTTTTCTGAGTTTATGAATGTCCTCAACTTGCCATTTGCCAAGTGGCAAGACAAAGTAATAATACCCACGAATGCTTATGAATAAGTGACATATAAAAGAATAAATTTGGCGAATAAGTACTCGAATGTGTGTGTGTGTGTGTTTGTGTGTGTTCGTGTGCGAGAAGGTAATTTCATAAAAAGGTTCTTTTCATAATCATCAGTCGAATAAATTATGCACAAAATCATTTTCTATTGTCATAAAAGAAATATTAAATGTGTTTTAGCTTGTTGTTGGTTTTGCAGCAGCATTTTTTTCCTTCTGAAAGATTAAAAAAACAGTGTGTGCAAGAAGTTTTCTGACAAGACAATAGGGAATTTTAAAAAGCGTAGAAATATTTTTATTTTTAATTGCTGAAGCTGAAATTGTTTGCAAGCAAACTACGAAGCCGAAGATCCCGGAGTCATGAATTATGAAGTTTTTGAAAACTGCATTGTTTCGTTACTTCCTGTCGACCGGAGGGCAAATTACGTCACCCGATATCGATCGAAATTCGTCTAGGAATTACAGTGAGTTCCATCTATCGATATCGAATGCGGTGACTTGGCCCCTGTTGTTATGGCGAAAGCGTAGCACTGGTGGCTTAGCATTAAGGCGCTAGTTTTGTAAATCACTTGGCGTTAGTGAAATCTATATGAATACAAAAAAATAATATATCAAATATTTTTACTCTCTTTTCTCTCTTTCACTCAATTAAATTTTAGTTTTTATAACTATTTGAAACATTTTTAACTCATGAATTTTTGTATAAGTTAAAAACAAATTTAATAAATTTTTACTAAATTATTTTTGCTTTCCTATAAAATTCTTTAACGCTAAGTGATTTATAAAAATAGGATACTGTTAGTTACTAAACAGGGCAGTACAACTCCATTCTTCGTCGGCACTATAGCAAAACTTAGTTGGCAATGCAAAATATATAAAATGATATCAAAAAACTCCCGATCATTCGCTATTTCCAAAGCCTTCTTCTCAACGCCATCGCCGCCATTTTGATTACGACGCAAAGCACTGCATATTTAGGAGTCATCCCCAAGTCAAATACAAAAAAATCACTCCCACTTTTAATAATCAGAATAAACATTCACAAAAGCTGCAGAATTTCTGTGTTGCGAAACAAAAATTAAAAAGAATTACCTCCTACTGAGACACCCTATAAAATCATTTCACTTGTTTTCCAATTAAATGACACACTTTGTTCAACGTCGTTAGTGAATGGTGCTAAAGAAGCCTAATCCACCCTGAATATAATATATTTTGAAGGACTTGGAAACTAAAACGTACTTTTTCAAAAAAGTACCTTTCCCACAAAGTACCTTTTACCAATAAGCGCCTTTTTCTCAAAAAGCACCTTTTTCTCAAAAAGCACTTTTCCCAAAAAGTATATTTTTTCTCGAAAAGTACCTTTTCCCAAAAAAATATATTAAAATAGGCACCCTTCGTTAAAAGTACCTTTTTTGAAAAAATACATTTTAAGAAAATTTCTTTTTTTGTAAATGTACGACCTGCTCTGAAATTATATGAATTAATAAAAGTGAAACATAATTGCATCACTTATAGACTTGTTAAATGCATCCCTGATATATTTTTAAATGGGACCTACGCTACCCGAAAATACAAGTGCTATTTCTCATTTGTATTTGTGAAATATTTGATAAAACTATCAAAATCGATTTAATGGATCAGTCAGTACTGATGCCTCAATTGATCAGTCAGTACTGATGCATCAATTATTCAGTAAGTACTGATGTATTAATTGATTACTTAGTACTGATGTATTAATTGTTATTTAGAGCTGGTACATCAATTGATCACTCAGTGCTGATGCATCAGTTCTTACTCAGTACTGATGCATGAATTGATTACTCATCGCTAATGCATCTGTTGATAAGTCAGTAAAGATGCATCAAATTATTGTTCAGTATTTATGCATCGACTGACTGATTACTCAATATATATGACGATTTAAATATGTTTGACGTAAGAGCTTACGTCGTGACATAATGAAACTTGTCACCACACTTTCTAGACACACTGTATCAGTTTAAATTTTCATTGTGTATTTGCTTGTATGTAACAGCGAGTGTGTCAATTTTCTGTTACTGTTGACATCAAAAAATCATCATTTCACATGATGTTGCTAAAAGTACACACACACACAATTACACACACACACACATACACATACACATGTGAAAAAATGTGTATATTCCTGCATCCATTCATATTTACGTTCTGAAATTAGATCTCATTACTTTTGCTACTTCTAGAGGTCTGTCTCCTTTTTAAGTTCTGTGGTTGTTGTTGCATTTGTTTCGTGTGTTGTCAACGCAGTGGCACTTGAATTTTTAATAAATTCCTTTCAACGCTTCTTTTGTTTCATTATTATTCACTTTTCTGTATGCATGCGTGTGTGTGTGTGTGTGTGTGTGTTTGTGTATATTTTTTTGTTTCTCGGTGTTTTGTCCTGGTTGTCTATGAAATTCATAATTTTATTATATCCTGATGCATGACACTCTCCTCTACACACACACACGCACTCCTGCTACTTCGCAGTGTTGCATGTGATTGTGTTGTAGTGCCGTTCTTATATTCTATTACTCCCACTCTGTGTGTTGTGCTTATTAAAATTGCTCACTGTACATTATGCCGTTAGACATGTGTCTAGCTGTCTGTCTGTCTGTCCGTCCGTCTGTGTGTATCTGTCTGCATGTGTTTAACAAGTATTTGTGCGTGTATGTTGTTGACTTGTGCAAGTGTATTTATATTTCCTTGTGCTCTCTGTTTTTATTGAGAACGTACACCTGAGATTTTTTAAAAATGTGTTTTACATGAATTAAAATTTTACATAAAATATTAGAATTTTTTTGTGGAAAGTAATCATAGAACATTTCTGATCAGAAACTAAATAGATTAAATGTGAGATTGAAATTGTTATATTTGTAAGCCTAAAAGCAGGCAACAATTTGTAGGCAAATTATTACAAAATCTACATCTCATACTACTCGTGTAAGACTTCTCATTGAGTTTGAAAATACATATCCCGTAACTGAAACTGTGGGTTGATAAATTCCTGAATGCGCAACTTAAATTAGGGTCTACAAGATATTCTATGTCTCAGACTGCAGGAAATTGGGTATTGAAGATTAAAAAAAAAAATTAAATAAATTCAACCATTTTTAAAACAGATATAATTTGTTATGATTCAATTTACTGGACAAACTGCATGCTATAACCTGAATTTATTCAACCAGCAGTGTGATCGCAAAATGACATGCTGGCGTTTTTAGGGTTAAAACCAGCTAGTAACTATCGGTCTGAAAATGTTGTAAGAAAAAGTTTATATATTAAAAGTTATTTTTTTTAATATTGAAGCATCGCTGGGGACCCTCAAAATGTCGGATAATTTTCTGACCTACTGACAGTCGCAACTTATTTTTAGATGTTTTAAATTAACTATAATGAAATTGGAGTTGCTGTTCTGGGGCGCTTGTTTTTATAGGAAAATATATTTTTTTATTTCAATGGGTTTGCGGTGAAGCGGATATTATTTTGAAAGGAAAAAAGGGCTTGGAAATCAGTCCACACTACCAAATAATATTATAAAAAATTAATAGAAACTGTTTTCACATTCGGCTAAGCTACTTAATCGGAGGCAATAGATAAATGGACATCAGCACGAATGAAAAAGTGCAGCGGCTTTCGAAAACAGCTGTTCAGCTCTGCTGTATAAGTTGGATACTTAAAACTGGTATTGACTTTCCCTTAAGCCTTGAAATATTTGTTATGTCTTTCTGAATTAAAGCTGATTAGAGGGTGTAGCGGTTTTCCAAAACAGCTATTCTGCTCTTGTGTGTAGTTTGAATATAAAAAACTGATATTGATTTTTTCCTCTGTCTGGAAAAAAGTGCATCATGTCTTTCTTAATGAAAACTGTTGAAAACGAGTGGCGGCTTTCGAAAACAACTATTCTGTTCTGCTGTATAAGTTGGATATATAAAACTGACATTGACTTTTCCTTAAGCCTTGTAATATACATCATGTACTTGTGACTTAAAACTGATGATATTTTGTAGCGGCTCTCGAAAACAGCTATTTTGCTCTGTTGAGCAAGTTAAATATATAAAACTTTTATTAAGTTTTCCTTGTGTCTGTTAAAATTGTTCATGTCTTTCTTACTGAAAACTGTTGAAAAAGTGTCGCGGTCTTTGAAAACAGCCGTTCAGCTCTGCTGTATAATCTAAATATATAACGAACTAATATTGACTTCTTCTTGTGATTTGAAATATTTATCGTGTATTTCTGAATAAAAACTGATGCAAAAGTGCAGCGGTTTTGAAAAACAGCTATACTGCTCTGCTGTATGCTGAGTTGAATATGTAAAAAACTGATATTGACTTGTTCCTGTGTCTGGGAAAGTTTATCATGTCTTTCTGGCTTGAAACTGATGAAAAGTGTAGCTGTCTTCGAAAACAAACGTTCAGTTCTGCTGTGTAAATTGAATATATGAGGAGATAATATTGACTTTTCCTTGTGCTTTGGATTATATATCATGTCTTTCTGAATATATCATGTTTTTCTGAATTAAAACTGAAGAAAAAGTGCAGCGGCTTTCGTAAAAAGCTATTCTGCTCTGCTGTGCTATATTATGTTTTCTGTGTCCGTTAAAATATTTCATGTTTTCTTTAATTAAAACTGATGAGAAAGTGTAGCGGCCTTCGAAAACAGTCGTTGAGCTCTGCTGTATAAATTAAGTATATAGCGAACTAATATTAATATTGACTTCTTCTTGTGCTTTGGAATATATATCGTGTCTTTGTAACTTAAAACTGATGAAAAAATGCAGCGGCTTTCCAAAACAGCTGCTGTGCTCTGCTGTGCTCTGCTGTGTTAGTTGAATATATAAAACTTATATTAAGTTTTCCCTGTGTCTGTTAAAATATTTAATGTTTTCTTTAATTAAAACTGTTGAGAAAGTGTAGCGGCCTTCGAAAACAGCCGTTCAGCTCTGCTGTGTAAATTAAATATATAACGAACTAATATTAATATTGACTTCTTCTTGTGCTTTGCAGTTTTTATCCTGTCCTTTTGAATTAAAACTGACGAAAAGTGTAGCGGCCTTCGAAAACAGCAATTATGTTCTGCTGTGTAAATTTAATATATAAAGAACTGATATTGACTTGTGCTTTGGAATATTTATTGTGTCTTTCTAAATTAATACTAATGAAAAAGTGCAGCGGCTTTTGAAAACACCCATTCTGCTCTGCCAAGTAATTTGAATTTTTCAAAAAACTGATATTGATTTAGTATAAAAAGAAGAAAAGCTTTTTCATGATAACGGTCCTGTTCTTAATATTATTTCCATCACTGTAATGTAACATTTCATAGCATGAATGAACATGTTTCGGGCATTATTATTTCGGAAAATAAAAACATCTATTTCTTCCATTTTGTTAACTTCAAAATCGATACACGAATTCAAAGTGTTGTATTTCCAATTTTCGCTGAAATGTAATTAACTGCAAAATCTCGTTTGCCCGTTTAATTTTGCGTTCTTAAAATGCACCCTCCCCCGTTTTGCATCAGTGCAATTATTATTCCACAGCATGAATCTGGGAAATTTCCAATTCCCCAAACGCATATTATTTGATGAATTTTCCACTTGTTGTAGCATTTACATTTTAAAAAAATAAATAAAAAAAAATGAAAAATCTAAATTCGATTTACTCGCACGTTAATGCGTGCGTCAATCGTGTCAAAGTTCTCCCTCCCGCCTGCTGCCCTGAATTTGTGAATTATAAAACGAAAACAAATTTCACGCTTCTTAATGTCGCGGTTTCGTTGCTTTTTATTGCGTCTATTTATTTTGTTTGCGAATTTGTTTGAACAAAATTTGCATTTTTAGTGCGTTTGTTTAACAATAAAAAACAACAACAACAACAAAAAAACAACAAAATAAATAAAATAATAATTGTGGAAACGATTTCAGTTGACATGGACTGACGTTAACGTTTAACTTCTTAAGCAGCCGTAACAGCAACTCTAACGTTGGAAGTATTCCAACCCTCAAACTGAAGAGCCTGCTTGTGGCTCTACTGCTGGCCTGGCTTTTAAGCGAATCCGTATGAAGTCTTTTACGTTTCTAGAGAAAACTAAATAGAGAGCAAAAGTATCATCGCATGCCATCATGTCTGTCAAGGGAAAGTCGTGACTTTTCCTTCAAATCGAAAACGAAAGTCCTTCTCTGTCTGCCATAATTTTTTCTTAATGGCGTTTTTGCATATTTTTAATGCGTTTTGATGCCTGGTGTAGTTTCATTCGTTTACAAAACGCAACAACAATTGCTGTTGCCTTGTCAGTTATCTATTCATATTGGGAAGAGAAAAAAAATTTCGTTTATTTTTTTAATGTCATCGATGTTCGATATGACAAGAAAACGTTCGACTCCCCTCTCCACCACCTCCATCCAGCCTGTCAAATAATTTCCAATTTTATTTACATAAAATTTTCATACCATCTGCACTGGTTTCTTTTTTTTTCTTTTGAATTTTCCCTTCTGTTTTCCTTTTGGGAAAGCAGGAGAGCAAAAGTTATTGTTTCAACTTAAATAAGAATTTGTTATGCCCTCCTGCTTATCCTGGTTTATCTGAATATAAAATTGTGCATCCTTGTTTATGGTCGTTGTTTGGCTGTATTTGATTTTTGTTTGTTTCATTCGCCTGTTGTTACCTTGAAATATTTTAAATACGCTGCTCTTGTTTGGATACAATATTCTCCCCGACTGGGTTTCTTTTAATTTTACGCCTATTGGTTTCTGGCAATCGCCTGTGCAAATACGTTTAAACAGCGATAAGCCGATTTGCGTAGTTTGTTTTCCTCGTCGGCTTTTCCTCTTAAATCCAGTTAATGTTTCAAATAAAACTGTTGAAATGGGAAGGTAAAAACAATCAGACAATTGAAACCATAAACTAGTGTTGAGTGAAAGATTTAAGTTTCAGCCAGATAATCTGGAACGTGTGCGTTGCTTCATGCTACGCTGTTTAAGAGGACCGTAAATGGAAATGACAAAGAGGAATTGTTTTAGTAGGAAAAAACAAAACAAATTTATATATTAAATTTAGTTTTTATATAAAAATCTGAAAATTAAACTTATTTCACTGGTTACACTGTGCAACAAAAGTAAAATTTTTCAGAAGTTATCAAGATTTAAGGGGTTAAAGTGTTCCACAAAATTACATGCAACACTAGAGCGTATAAATTAGAAGCTTACCAATTGCGAGTTCAATTTGTCCGTCAGTATTTATTGAATTAATTCTTAAATATCGTTTATGTTTTCAGGAGTCTAGGGTTAAGGAGCCGTTGCAGACCTCTGGCAAAAGTTTTATGTACAATATTTTTGTCCCACGTTTTTCTCTTCTTCCTCTATTTTACTCATATCTTTTGTAATTTATAAGAACTGAGCCAAAAATGTCCGTTTTATGGTGCACTTAAAGGGTTAATATAATCTCTAAAATATTGATGACCTTCAGACTAACAACTGCATGGTGTCTACGGCAAATGACTCAACTAGAAATTGGACCTAAAATAATTTTAAGAATTCGTCACTCTATATCTGCATGTGTGTCTGTGTGTGTGTGAGTGTGTTAAGTATCCAAACTGATGGCTTTCTAAAGAGCGGTCCTGGACTAAAAATTCTCGTGAATTCGTACCGATTTGACTTGTAGATTTCAAGAAATTACAACAAAAATAATAGAAAATAATTTAAATAATTTTAATAATTTTTAAGCGGCTTCACTGATCGATCACTTTCCCGAAATAACTTCTATTTTCTGAGGAATAAATAAAAGTCACAGAAATAACTGTTATATTCTACCGAAATATTTTCTAAGAAATAAATAATAATCAAAAAATAATTCTGAAATACAAGAAATAATTGTTATTTTCTGATCGAAAAATAAAAATCAAGAAATAATTCTGAAACTCAAGGAATAATATTTATTTTCTGAGCCTAAAATAAAAGTCATAAAATAACTTTTATTTTCTGAGGACTACAGAAAAATTAAGAAATAACTTTTATTTTGTGATAAAAAAAATAAAAGTCAGGTAATAACTTTTATTTCTTAAGGAGTATATAAAACTTAAGAAACAACTTTTATTTTCTTATAGGAAAATAAAGATCAAGAAATAATTGTTATTTTCTGTGGAGTAAATAAAAATCGAGATATAGTTTTTATATTCTGATCGAACAATAAAAGGCAAAAAATAACTGTTATATTTTGAAGAATAAATAAAAATCAAGAAATAAATTTTATTATGTGATCGAAAAATTAAAGTCATGAAATAACTTTTATTTTCTCAGCGAAAAGTAAAAGTCAAGAAATAATTATTATATTCTGATGAATAAATAAAAGTCACAGTGCAACTTTCATTTTCTGAGGACTAAAGAAAAATTAAAAAATAACTTTTATTTTCTGATTAAGCAAATAAAAGTCAGGAGATAATTTTATTTCTTAAGGAGTATATAAAACTGAGGAAATAACTTTTATTTTCTGATAGGAAAATAAAAGTAAAAAAGTATCTTTTATATTCTGAGGACTAGATAAAAATTAAACATTAACTTTTATTTTCTGATCGAAAAATAAAAGTCAGGAAATAACTTTTATTTTCTCATCGAAAAGTAAAAGTTAAGAAATAATTGTTATATTCTGATGAATAAATAAAAGTCAAGAATTAACTTTTATTTTCTGATAAAAAAATAAAAGACTGAAAATAACTTTTATTTTCAGCGAAAAATAAAAGTTTATTCTAACTTTTGTTTTCTGATCGAAAAATAAGTATCAAGAAATAACTTTTATTTCTGGAGGACTAAAGAGTAACTAAAAAATAACTTTTATTTTTTAAAAGTCGGAAAGTAACTTTTATTTCTTAAGCAGTATATAAAAATGAGGAAATAACTTTTATTTTCTGACTGAAAAACAAAAGTCAAGAAATAACTGTTATTTTCTGATGAGTTAATAAAAATCGTTATTGTTCTCATCGAACAATAAGAGTTAAGAATTAACTTTTATTTTAATAAAGCAAGAAATAACTTTTATTTTCTGAACGAAAAGTAAAAGTCGGGAAATAATTGTTATATTCTGATAACAAAAATCAGGAAACATCTTATTTTGGAAATTGAAGGAACAATTTTTATTTCCTGATCGTAAAATAAAAGTCAAAAAATAACTTTTATTTTCTGATGGACATTAAAAATTATTTTGTATTCTCTATCGAACAATAAAAGTCAAGAAATAACTGTTATATTTTGTCGACTAATAATTAATCGGGAAATGATATTTATTTTCCGAAGAATAATTATTGTTTTCTGAAGAACAAGTAAAAGTCAGGAATTTCTTTTTATATTCTGAGAAATAAATAAGAATCGAGATATATTTTTTATATTCTGATAAAAAAAAAAAAAAAAAAATCCGGAATAAATAACTTTTATTTTCAGCGGAATAAGTGAAAATCAGGAATAAACTTTTCTTTTCTGATCGAAAAAAAGTCACGAAATAACTTTTATTTTCTGAGAGCTAAATAAAAATTAAGAAATATCTTTTATTTTCTGATGAAAAATTAAAGTCAGGAAATAACTTTTATTTCTTGAGGAGTAAATAAAAATGAGAATATAATTGTTATTTTCTCATAAAAAAGTAAAATTTAAGAAATAACTATTATTTTTTGACGAATAAATAAATTTTAAGAGATTTTGTGATCGACAAATAAAAGACAAGAAATAACTTTTGTTTTCTGAGAAAGAATTGAAACTCGGGAACTAAATTTTACTTTCCAGGTGGAAAATGAAACTCAGAAAATAATTATTAAAATGTGATTTTCAAAGTAAAACTTTAAGGTCATTAAGATCAGCGATATTTTTATAAAATAAACATTAATTTTTGAGTTTTATTTGGGAGAAAATTAGCAAATAAATTCTATTAAAATTCGAACTATTTTATAGGCTTTTAGAAGCAGAACATTTTGGTTCTTTGGGACAAATTGGGACCAAAACGAAAGGACTTCTTTCTTTTTATTAAATAAATTCTAAACTTCCCTGCAGAGGACAATCGTTATGAATTTTATTACTTAAATGAAGCTGATTATTATTTTTTCAATTAAAACAGCGAAACTGGTTCCCCCTATTCCTATTTTAAAGTCTTTTCCGATTATTGAAATCAACCGCATGTGAATTTAATTGTTTGTGAACTCCAAAAGCATGAAAATCATTCGAAAGTGCAGATATTTATTTGCTCAACTTCAAATATTTCTAACAGAAGACTTCATTTGAGTGGAACACTTCTAAATGAAACAATTCAATCATGCATGTGCATGCACTTGCATAAGCATTTGCTCTTCCCAATCGCTTGTTAAGCAAACTCCGGTCTAAAATATATAATATTTTATAATTTGCTAATCTAACAATTGAAATTGTAAAGACAAACACACAAAAACAACAAATCGTTTTGAAACAAAATGAAAAGTAACCCCTTCAATTGCAACCAAAATACGGCCACATGCGACAGTCAGTTAATCAGTCAGCCAGTCAGTCAGTCGGACATGTACAGATACTTGATTTATAAAACTGATTGATTTCGCAAAGTGCTTAAGATAAATTAGCGAACAAACAGAGCGAGAAAAAAAGGAATAGAAAAAAAAATATTGTGGCCATTTATCAAAATGAGTCCATCGAGTTGCGCCAAAAGGATTCAATTATTGAAAACAAAAAAGCAGCGAATGTGAAATGAAAAAAAAAAATTGAATAAAAAAATTATAAAAATAAAGAGAACAGAAGAAGTCTTGAGTGTGTGCGTGTTTACTAAACTTCCGTTTGGCACAACGGAAGTTGCTGAATGTTGCGAAATAATTTGAAATTATTTTCATTAAATAAATATTTTTTTTAAAACCATTTGGAAGTTTTTTTCTTTAAAAAAAATTACAGAACAGACCTTTCTTTTGCTACTTTTTTTTAATGGTAAATTTTTATTATTAAAAAATATTTATGATTGATGATGATCAAGTGCTCAAAGTAAAGAGGCGATTGGGATGACATGAAAAAACGGCTTCCTTCATGCTCTTGACCATTTTGTTTTGTAGTTGTTGTCAATGAATTGTGAAGGATGTGAAGGAACTTTTTTATATTCTCTTCATAATTCAGACACAATTTTAACTGTTGACGCTTTTCCCGAATATGTGATATTTTTAAGGAAATTTATTTTTAATTGTTGGTCTGTATCAGGGTTGGTGATGTTAGATTGAAAATTAATGCATTCACTGTAAATAGATATCCCAGCAAGAAGACTTTTATTTATTTAATTTTATATCCTTCACAAAAAAGTAAAAGGCTTTGTCACTCCGTGTGTAATTTCTTCGATTTCAATATGGGACCCCATAATATATATATGTATATATATATATATATATATATATATATATATATGTATATATATATTCGGGAAGTATATATATTCTGGATTCTTATGAAGAGTGATGACGATTGAGCGCTGTCCATCTGTGTGTCCGTCTGTCAGTCTGCCTGAAGTCGGTTTTCCGAAGACCCCAGAACAGCTAGAGACTTTGTTCTTGGACTGATGGACTGTAAATGAATTTAAATAGCAGTTAGGAAAAATCTTAAATACGGCTCCAGAGCTGGGAAGCTTTCACCCATTTCTCGGTGCAAAATTAATACCGAAAACAAATTATTTTTTTGTCTGTTTTTGTAAATTGAAGCCATTTCATGCTTCGGGAAGCCTCAATTGTCTATTAAAAAATAAAAAAAAATTACCAGGGATGGGAATTTAAGTCTATTTTTGCACATTCAGAGTTTTGTGGTACCTGTAGTAACTAAAATAATTAAAAATGTTAAGTTTATCTTAAATAAAACAGCTTTAGTCATCATAAAGATTTGCGGAAAATTTAAATTTCGTTTCCAGGGATGGGAAATTGATTTATTTTTCATTCATAAAAGTAAGCAAAAAGGCAACTGATGCCTTTTTTGCTAACTAAAACTATTTTATAACTTGGGAAGAACAAAATTGGTACTTAAAAATATATGTAACGCCAAACATACGTTGGTGTAGGGTATATTACATTCGGCACAGCCGCATATAGCACTTTCATTTGTTTCAATTCTTTTTTTAAAGCGATTTATAATTTTTGCTTGGGTCTTATTATATTTTATATATTTTATTTATATCCGATATTTCACTAAACATCGTCTGGCTTCTCCAGGAAATTGTTTACTGAGCAGACTTTTTTATAACTGAAAACAAAAACATTCAAATAAGAATATTAGAAAGCAAAATGTTGTGTATAACTTTTGATTCACAAAAGATAAATTATCATTTATAAAAATGGAAAAAACTCACAGATGCTGCCAAGCAGAGAGACATTAACATTTCACTTGTATTTTATTTTATTTTTATTTCTTTTTTTCTCAAACATCGTTAATGCAGCCACGAAGTAAAAAAAATAATGATAAAGTTTGTAAGTAAAACGTGTACGTTTTCACGGTTTATTATATTTAATGTAAATTTGTTGCCTGTAGTTGGGCTGAAAAAAAATATGATAAATACAAGCCAAAAAAGTATGCAGCATTTTTTCTTAACACAAACAAAAAATACAAGACAATTTGAGGTTTTTGTCTTAAAAATATGGAAGAAAAAACAACAACAACACGTCGAGCAACATGAGTCGGAAGCAATAAAATCCGCAATCATTAATCTTGACTTTCTCGCTCTCTCACTCTCTCTCCTTCTCTCCTTTGCTCTCTATCATTATCTATCTCAAAAGCTTTCTTTCTTATTGTTGATATTAAATTTTACTTTTTGGGGTTTCTTTTTTCCAGAAATTTTATAGAAAAAAAAGGCAGAAGAACAAGCATCACGCAATACTTATTTTTAAAAACGCTGTTTGTTGTGTCATTTATTATAATTATTTACTTAAACATGTACGTGCTGCTAGTTTGTGCTGCCGTATGCTAATTTGCAATGGTTTACAGCCGCTAAACATATTGTATTTGTTGCATACTTTGGGGTGTGGAAATTTGTTTGAAAGTCATTGCATACTTTTGGGATGATGATGTAATTTTTTATTGAGTTTTTTTGTGAATTTTAATTTTACTTCCATATAATATTTTATTGTGTTGTAATAAAATTGGCCAACCAACTTGATCAAGTTGGAATTTTCTTATTTGTAATTTTTTGTTTAAGGCTGGAATGGATATCAAAATATTGATGCAATAAAATAATTTATTAGTATTTTCCAAAAACTGATCTCCGGCTCTTTTCTAATGAATATTTCCAATATTTGAAAACTTCTTTAAAGCCAATTCTATTAAGGAAATTTAATAATCAAACTTAATCGCAGCTGAAAACTTTCGTCCAACTCCAGCATTTGTTTCACAACCGAAATAAATCTGTTAATTAAGTTAAGCATGCGATAAATCATTTCCAACATTAAGAGCAACATCAATAAAGACAGACAGCACATCTCCCTACAATGCATAATGCAAAATAAACACTTAACAAATATTGAAGTTTATTTTACTTGCATCATGAGCATGCTATTGAAATCGCACAGCATTTAATTAAATCATAAATAAGCATCAATACGTAATTAAACAAACATTAACGGAGACACTGGATGAGGCATAAACCGCACAGCACTACCAGCAAAAGCAAAAAAAAAAAAACAAAAATTAAATGAAATAAATATATTTACTGCCAACACACAAAATGAGCAATCAAATGGCAAAAATTTCAATCCAATACAAAAGCCAACAACTCCTACTTCGGCCGGCTGGATGTTGTGTGAGCGTGAGTGTGTATGCGTGTGCACAATAAAGCCATCAAATGGTCAGTTTATCTTTTTCCAGGGACAGTTAATAAACACACTCAAGTAAAATTGAATTTAATTAAGTGTCTCAATAGATAAATACACCCCCCGCCACCGCCCCATAGTGAAAATAGCTCATACTCCCTGCAGAGGGCAAAATTCTCATGAGAGTAAAATAAACATTCTATTGCATACTTCAAGGCTGGCAAGAGGTGAGGTTACGCATTTAAAAGTGCATCGCATTACAATTCGTTTACTTGGCAATTGATTCTAACGTGTACTATGAATAATGTTGGGCTGCCAATGCATTGACGAGGGTCGTCGCAGCAGTTATGGGCAGTTAAATGAAGAAAAGGTTGTACAAAATTTTATATATAAAGTAGTTTGGGCAAAGTGGCTCGAAAAGTTGTTAAAACATTTCGTTTATAAAATATTAAAGTAGTAAAAATACTCGGCTGAGCCGAATTCTATGTACCCTTCACTGATATGCTGCTACTTTTTTGTAACAAAAATTTTTTAAACTGTCCAGCCCTGGGATCGTCTTTTCGATGCTCATTGCATTCGAAAAGTTGTTCGTCTTTTCGTCTATAAAAAAATTATGAAGTAAAAGTACGCGGCTGTGACGAATCTATACCGCTGCTACTTTTATGTAGCAAACATTTTTTAAACTGTCCAACCCTGGCATAATCTTTTCGATACCAATTTCGTTCTTCCTGAAGCATAAATTGTCTGTTATAAATAATTCTTGAGATATTAAAAATGGTTAATTTTATATACCAAAATAATCTTAAATTTTCCAGCTCTGGAAGTGTATAATGAATTTTGAAACCTATTTGGGACCATTTTCAATACAGGAGTTCATCAAAAAATATTTCTATTGTCAAAAACTGACGTCTTTTAGAAATAAAAACTAGTTTTTTTAGTTTCTTTTATATTAAAAAATCAACTTCCCAGCTCTGGAGCTGAGTATTTTTTTCTTTTCTAATATTTAGCTCCAATAAATTTCTTGCAAATATATCCTGTGCGTTTAATATATAAAAAAAGAAAAATAATTTTTAAATTGATTACTTTTATACTTAAAAAAATATCTCAATTGTCCAACCCTGAAATCAAATGTTCAATTTCGCTGATATTTCATTTTGGTTTTATGACCTCTAATACCAATAATTTTTTACGAAATATTTTTAATTATATATATAGAAAAACAAAAACAATTTATTATAGTTTCAATTATCCAACCCTGGAATCAAACACTCGATTTCGTTTGATTTTTAATGTTTATATTCAATATTATATTTCCAATATATGAAATACGATTAGCTACCACCAAAAATAACTACAAGTTTCATTTAGTTACTTCCAACTGTCCAGCTCTGGAGCTGTCCTTTTGGCTTTTATGATTTGTAGCGTAAAAAAATTCTTTTAAAAAATATTAAATGTGTTTAAGAAAAGCAAAAACAATTTATTATAGAGGGTTTGTTTTATGAACACAAAAAAAATTAACTGTCCAACCCTGGAAGAAAACTTTTTTCTTATTTGGATACCAATTTTAATATCTTCCTAAAATTGAAAATGTGTTTATTAAAACATAATTAATATATAGTGATTTTAATGTTGAAAAGTTAAGTTTTCCAGCTCTGGATGTCTTTTTGACTTTTCTAGTTTCTGGTTGCAATAAATTATTTCAAAAC
>OY776276.1:107283351-107370851 GCA_963675445.1 Linnaemya vulpina
ACTTTTAATTTTTATGGTTTCTTCAGCTTCTTACTCTGTATTTTGAAAAACTCCAGTTGGCGCTATAAATATGCCTGAACCGATAATGGTGCCAACAATTATTGCCACACCATTCATTAATGTTAATTTGCGTTTAAGTACAATTTTTTCCTCCACACCATCCTGCGGTATGTCCTCCTTTGCTGCCACATCTTTAACACTTTCTTTAACGTTATCATTTGCTGCTGTTGTACTATTATTACGATTTGTTAACTCGATTACGTTTGTTGTAACATTATCACCATAACGTTCGGTCATAATTTTTTTTATTTTTGTTTTCGATCGCTAGTACTTGATTTTAAATTTAACTCTTGTTTTTATTTTAACACTAAAATCTTTTATGTTCTGCAGAAGTTCCTATATTTCCATAAAAAAGATTATCTGTTGATAATTAAATGCTATCCATTACAAGTAACTTATTTGAAATGTTTTTGTTTCAGTTAACATGATTGATTTGTTTATTTATTTGCTAGTAAATACTAACACTATTTTGTTTAGTTGTGATAACAATATTTTTATATTGTCTTAAATAAACAACCAACTTTGCAGAGCTGCGAACAATGACTAAATAAAGTATCAAATAAAATACACGTTATTTGAGCTCAATAAATGGTAGAGCGAATATACGAATGAGTTTGTCGCCAAAAAAAAAAAATGTTTAACTTGCGCAGTATACAGTGTAAAAAAGTAAAATGTATACACCTACAGTACTAACAAATTTAAGGATAGAAGATATCTTGGGGAAGAGTCAATACATATGCACTTGAGCTTAAACTAGACGCCACTTATCCACAACACCTTAACCATAACCTAAAGCCAAAATCCAGTTGGTTTCTATGATTATTGAAAATTTCATTAGGGGTATTTCTTTGCAAAAATATCGACTTAAAAAAAACAAAAATCAAAGTTTTTGTTAGCAAACTCCTTTTTGCCAATAGTTTCCAAAACAAATCTTTTTTAAAACAAGGGAAACTTGTCTTTTCATTTATAAAGAAAAAGCTCAAAGTTTCCTTAGGTGAAATATTTCAAATAATACAAAGGATGTTAAAAAATATAAACCGTAGTGCATCGCTCTTATTATTATTATTATTACTATTGTCCTCGTTGAAATTGCTATCAGCTGTAGTTTTTTCAATTTATATTGAAACAATTTCTGTTTCAAAAAAGGACTAACTATTACAAAACATGTACAGATTAATTTTAAATTATGAGTATTTAATTTTTTAAAATTTGAAATTTTTGCAAATATTTTAAAAATACATAATTTCATCTGTTTTAGCTGCAACATTTTATAAGTCTGGCCACACTGATCACTACTGAAATTTGTTCCCATATTTCGTCATCCATTTAATTAATAAAAAACCACCAGCAACATTCATGTACGTATACTCATGTTTTATCCATTTTTATAAATAAATATTATTAATTATGTTCAGAAAAATACAGACAACTAATTTCAAATATTCATACAAACAAATGCCACTTTTACTATCTCAAAACCGATTTAAACTCTTTAAAAAAAACTTGTGTATATATTTGCATTATTTCTTGAATTACACTTTCAACATAACACGTGGAAGAGGTGGTTGGTAGCATTCGTTACTAACCATAAACGAAATATAAAGAAATGTTACTCCGCGAGACTAATAACCCGGCATTTGTTTAGCAACTGTTGGTATGAACCTACTGTTGAAACAAAACAAGGTAAAATATACTCAGATGCGCTTGTTTGTATGCATGTATCCGTGACCGAAAAGGGTTGCTAACAGAGCTGCCGGTTTTTGTTACTTCTAACTAAAATTAATAATATATTTTAATATTTCATCTTTTTTATTTTGGATACTTGTTAAGCTTTAAATATGTATTTATCATTATGAAGGCAGACAGACCATTAACAATTTTTATAAATTTTTGAATCTTAACTAAATTGTGTAATTATAAATAACAAGTCATATGTATATGTTTCTCACAACTATAGTCACTCATTTTGTTCATTTTGCATAAAAAAAACTTTGACTTGGGATTTTTGTAAAACATTTTTTAAAATACAGAAATAAATCAACACAAAAAAGCAGTACTCAAGCTTTTTAAATTGTGATTTTATCCATTTCCTCTTATTTTCATTTTTCAAAATAAAGCCGGAAGAGCAAAATATAATTTCTTTGTGGAACAAAAATATGTAAAACAATATAAAACAGAAATATTTAAGCTAAGAATTAATTTTAAAATACACATTTGACTTTAAATCAAAATTCGAATTTAATACAAATTAAAAATTATCTTCAACCTAATCCTAAATAATAATTATCATATTAATAATTAATCTTAAGAGTTCGAATCAAATCAATATATTCGATTTTTAAATTGGCATGCTAAAATCGATAAGTATGATAAATTTGAATCCTGAAGAAGATTAGCAGAGGATACCGAAATATCAAAAAAGCTAATATTTCAAAGATTATAACGTTATCATTTTATTAAAAAGACCTCAAGCTCAGTATTATTGAATATTATTTTTAAAAGCTTTTGTATTAATAAAGCATATTTATGGAAAGTACAATTACTTATCACTGAGCAGACTTTATTTATTCCAATATATGGTTTTCAGCTCAAAAAATTATATTAAAAAATTGTTAACCTTTTGCTTAAAAATTATAATATAACAATCAAAAATTTCGAATAAATTTGTGAAATATGTTTATTTTGATATAGACATGTTATTAGTTATTTCTTCGTTTATTAAAAAGAAATTTTTAATGTTATGTTTTTCTCGTATTATTCAACCATAAAATTTATGTAAATCATCTTTCCATTATAATTTAAAATAAATAAATAACTTTTTACGAATTAAAAAAAAATCGTTTATAATAATTTTTGATGGTGGCAGCACTGGTTGTTGCTTTTATAAAATAGGAAATGACAGGTAAGTTCTCTTAAATAGTTTTTATTATATTTGGAGATGTATTTAGGTAATAATGCACATTTAAGTTTTGTGTTCAATTCCTTATAATAAATTTCAAAATTTTGAATTTAATATTATCTATGATATATAGTCGTTGTTTCAATGCAGATTTATTAGTCTTCAAACTGCTTTCTGTTTCTCTTAAAATGATCGTTGTTATGATGATCACATATCATCATATAAAATGGGTAATTTTTCTTCCCCATACAAATCATTTCGAAAATACATCATGGTAACACTGGGTTGAAACAAGTACCTGAATACCATCTATGAATTCTGATGACCTGTTAAAACAAAAATTGAAAATATTGTGCCGTTCCTTCCAGTCGGTATAAAAACAGTGTTGCACAAAAGTAAATCATAATCTCAACCCGACTCCATTGAGTGGATTTATAAAACATTTTGAATTTTCAATCCAGTTTATGAGGAGCCCAGAATATTAAGAGCACATACGTGCAAAATAAAATAACACATCCCCAGGCAAAGAAATAAAACTCCCCTTTTTATTTAATATTCATTTTGTTGTTTTTTATTCATGTTATCTTCCTCTTGTTAATGTACATAAATGTGTGTTTGTTATGTGTCTAAATTATTTTTCAGTGCATACACATGCATGGTGTTGTTTCAGTTCCACCTACTTAACTGTAAAATAAATGGAAAAAGCTCGTTTGACTTCTAAATTTTATGTGTTCCTGTTAACAAATTTTATTGATATGCCTGCCTTGATTTTATTTAAACAAATTCGATGATCGAACGAACTCTTTACTCTTTCATTATGTATGAGTATGTTGGTGTGTTATTAATATTTCATTTCTTTCACTCTTTATAACACCATATCAATTAATTTGGTTTCATTTGTGTTTCTATTTCCAGCTATCTCAACTACTCTTTCCCATTGGTGTTTTTATGAAGCTCATTGGAATGTGCACACTGCCTTTGTCTTTCCTCTTGAGTGCCGAACTTGTTCACGCATTCAGCTTTTGAGATGCCACTCGTTGGTCTGCCTTATTTACTTTCTTGTTTTTTTTGCTTTCCTGGTACAAATAGAGCTGGATGACTGACTGCTTTATTAACCGACGACGATGAAAATAAAATAAAAAAAATTGGCGGCTAAGCAAACAAACAACATGCACTCACAGTGTATTTTTAATTTCTTTTCAATGCTTGTACCTGCCGATTGTGCTGCGGTACTTTTACACTAATTTCTAAAAATGCTGAATTTGATAAAAAGCAAATTTTCCATAACCATTTATGTTTTTTGTCCTCTGTATAAAAAGATTAAGTTTTATTATTAGTAGCAATTTACGAAAAAACGGCATTCTACTCTGCTGTGCTGATTTTGATTATAATTAAAGTTTGATATAAATCTCTAAAATATTATTTAAAATTATGTTGTTAGTAACAGGTAGCTGTTAACTAGGAGTGTGTAAATAATACATTTGATTAATGATGTATTAAAGCCATAGACAAATATAATACATTTTTTAATATTATAGAGTATTTATCAGTATATTATTGCAAATTTACCTTGCAAAGTATAGGTGCACAGATGCCGACGCGGTTTCTTGACCATATATATGGGATGAACAGTGGTGTGGCTGTACTTAAACAATAATTGCTTGATGTTGCTGTTCGTCGACTGGATGTACTCAATATATATTCGCTGAGTTTCAAATACAAGATATATACATATATTTGAGGCCACAACGCAAAATATTGTTGTCTAACCATATATTAGGCCAAAATATATTTGGTCTTACTTCATGTAAATTATATAAGACGGCAGCACTGTTTTATGTACAACGCTGAATGTTTATATTTTTATTTGTTGGATGAATAAAAATATTGGTCGCACGTGTTTATTTTATTCTGTGGTGTTAAATATTTTTGACATTAGACCATAATTTTTTAGAATTATACACTGTGTAAGAATGGAGAAGTAAGTTGTTTGCCTAAAATATAAAGAAATACGCTAATATATCATTATACATACTTTTCAGGTACGCTGTTCCCAATAAGTTGCCTGGGAAAACTATCTCAGTTTTGGCACATCGCAAGCGCCGTATATTGCAGGATAAGGCTACTCTTGAACAAAAGAAAAAGCTTAAAACTGAACGTGTAGCTAAAGCAAAAAATCATCACAAGTTTCGCAGAGCAGAATCCTTTGTTATGAACTATATAAAGGCAGAGCGGACAGCTAATCGTATCAAACACACTATAAGGTGCTCTAATATATTGGATACAAATGATGTAGACAAAACGAATCAAAAGTTGTTATTAGTAATGCGACATGCTGGCAAAAAGATTTTTGATGAAACCACTAACAAAATTATGAAAAGTTTAAATTTAAATTTTAGACACAATGCCGTGTTTTTGGAGAATAACAAAGAAAATCAAATACTACTTAAAGTAATAGAACCATTTGTAGTATATGGTTATCCAAATATTAGTACAGTGCGTGATTTGGTATTTAAAAAAGGTTTTGCCCGCGTCGATGGCAAAAAGACAGCTATCCAATCGAACACCATGATAGAAGATAACTTGGGTGAACTGGGGATTATATGTTTAGAAGACATTATTCATGAAATATATACGGTGGGTCCCAATTTCAAAGCAGTCAATGAATTCTTGTGTGCCTTTTTGGTAAGTTAAGTGAGAAAAATTTTGAATTCGAGTTAGTACCATTCTCCTTTTCTGTTCACAGTTGTCGAGTCCCCGCGATGGCTGGAAAAATAAAGTTTCCGTAGCATTTAAACGTGGCGGCGAATATGGTGATCGAGCTAATGCTATCAATGAGTTGATGGCTCGTTGTATATAATTTTAAATAAATTTAGGTTTTTAGGAAATATTAAAACTAATTAATTGGCCTGTTTATAGAATCCAATAAAAATATGATAAGCAGAATATTGAATTAGCATTCATTTGCCCATTGGAAAATACATTACGCGAATCGAGCAATCCTAAAGTTAATTTTTTATGGAACTTGTAATTAGTTATTTGTACGGATTCTATGAAAGGAGTCTAAATGTCTATTATCTGTCGGCTTTAGAATTAATTTTATCCCTTCTATTAGTTTAAATTGGTTATTAATTGTGTGTTCTGGTACTCACGTGTTTGGAACCAGAAAAACAAATTTGAAAATTAGCTGAGAATTGCAAAATTGCGTTACTAGTTTTATAGCGTGCTACAATCAATACTGATTTTTTAAAAATAATCTTTAATTCTCAAAAGGTTTATTAGAGGTGTTAAAATTTTTAAAAACAGTGGTTGCGGTCTACTTATTTGGTAAAGCACCAATGAAATTTAAGTAAGCATTACTTAAGCACCCAAAATATAAATTCCATTTATAAATAAATATTCAGCCTGGTATTTTCGCCTTCAAATTCAACTTGTCGAACGGATGTCAGTGAGTACGTCTCCATTACGAGAGCAAAACATCGAAGTATTTCCGCTATATTTTATCTGAATTGATAATTTTACTGAATTGAGTTCGTTTACCCAAAATATTGTGCTTTTTGCTTACTTTTGCAGCAAAATGCATCAAATGAGAACTTGCGGTGAACATTTTACAATTTATTTTCCACAAAAAAAATGTAAGTTTTCCACTTCAACTTTTTAAATAAATTAAAAAGTAAGCATTTCTAATTTTGGAAACTATTGGCGAAAAGGATTCTACCAAAAATTTAGCCATTTCTAAGAAAAATTTTAAAAAGTCGATTTTTTCAATTTTAACTTTTCTTTCATAAACTAAAAAAGAACTCTACTTTTGCAAAAGCTTGATTTTGGAAACTACTTGGTATCCGTGGACTAATCGATTACCATTCCCTCTTTAATTTTTTTTCCAACTTCTTACTATCATTCACTCATTGACTGATTCACCACAAATCTGAAAACTACTAACTGCATACTATTAAAAGCATTCAGACTACGCTTAACTCGTATTTTCTATTTAATGAGCAAACAAGAAGCGGAGTATTTTGAAATATTTAAAGAAAAATTTTCTTGAATTTGAAACAATTTTGCGGCATTCAATACATTAAAACCACACCTACTAGTTTCTGAACAGCTCTAATTTAAACGAGTTCCAGTTCGTGAGTATCTACTGTTTAGTAAATTACTTTTTGGTTTATACATATATGTATGTATGTATAAGTTTCCTTTCAAATAAAAAAAATATATTGTTCTCCCACATATGAAAAAGAAAAGGAAATAGTTCAACTATGGATACATATGAAAATTCCGACTCGCTCAAAGATCAATCTATTGTTGATTACCAGACAATATCTTCTGGATGTTCTTTGAAAATAATTGAAAAACCAGAGCGTTTACATGAATGGTTGAAGGCGGAAGATATTGAAAAATTGCACAAAGTATTTGTGGAAAAACAAAAACTGTCGTATCTTGAATTGCGCGACGAACTAGAAGCTCTCAATATTGTTTTCACGGATAACGAATATAACCGCTTATTTTTAAAAATTAACCAAAATCGGGATTTCAAATGCGATTGGAATGAATTTGTTTCTTATCTTATATTTGGATTTCAAGAGGATGATCCCTCAACTCAGAAGGAAGCGTTAATTTTGCCAATTAATGCAGCTCCACAAGTTAGAAAATCAGAACATAGATCGATTGTATGCTCCATAAGTCTGCTAAAAAATGTTTCCGATTCAAGAGCAGATGAGGATGACAATGATGATAATGAAGGGGAAAAGAAAGGGAAAGAGCTGGATGACACAGAATCCGATGAAGAAGCGGAAGAGGAGAAAAATATACTTAAAAATTTAGTCATCAATGACACACCGGAAAATAAAGGGGTGTGGCTAACAGCAAGCAAAGAGGGGCAAATACGCTTTTGGACATCCCAATTAGAACCCTTGCGTAGTGGCATGTCGGAAAGTTGTAGGTTTAAGTTGTAATAAATAACTGACATAAAAATATGTTGGATCCCAATATCTACTTATTTACAGTCCACCTAAAAATGACCACATGGATTTTATGCATACAAGCGCTATCCGATGTGGGTATTGTTTGCACATCATCTACCGAAAGAGAGTTGCGTTTCCACGACACTATAGCCCCGGGTTTTATTTTGCGCATTGTAATACGCAGCATGCCATTTGCCGTGTGCTGTATGGCATACAGTTTCCATCCGAAACGTAAAACTACATCACGTTTAATTCTAGGAGATTATGGCGGAAATGTGCGTATTTTGGAATTTTCATCGATTCTGCGGGGACCCTTTCAGTCCAAACCAGGTGCTGCCTTAATTGAAGTTTTTTGGAGCGATATTCTCAAGGTAGTTTTTTATGAGCTAAACACTTTCTTCCAACACGGTGTCCAGCTGATGCTTGCATTTGAAAATTGCAGGGTAAATTAAAATCATTCAAGACTGAGGAATATCTAAATATTCACAGCGAGTTGATTCAACACGTATTTTTTTCGTTACGCTTGAATTCTTTATTTGTGGCTGCTGAGTATCGGAACACTAAAAAGTATCGAGGACGTTGTGCGGGTTTAATTATGGCCAATGGAAATGATAGAACTGCATTTCGTATCCCATTGGTAGGTTGGCTTCCACTCGTATAATTTTTCCATAATAACAGAAATATTTATAAACGGGAGCATGTAAGTTTGAATTATCTATTATCCGGCTCTTGTGGTCAATAACAAAAAATAAAACAAACTCTAAGATACACCGGCAGAAAGCGTATATATCCATCAACTAATCGATCATAGATGAAAGATCTTATTTACTGACCGGTGCTACTTTTTAAATAAAATATTTCAATATTTCCCCCACTTCTTTGTGCAGCTTTTTCAGCTGAATATAAAATTGATTAATTCTTAATATTAAGTTAAATAGTCCCTCCCTTCAATCCTGATATGTGTATCAGGAAGACTGCTGAAGGATACTTTGCCAAGAAAGCGATGGCGGCAATACATCCAGAGAGCGTATCCACTTTACATTAAAAATATATAATTTTAGGGTGTTACAACATTCTGTGTCGATGAAACAAATAATATTGTGGTGACTGGAGGACCTGATACATTTCTGCGCATTTGGGATGTTTATATATCCAGCGATCCTTCAGGGATACTGACCGGTCATAACGGCGGCATAGTTATGGTTTTTATACAGCCGGAAGAGAAAAAGCTTTATAGTGTCGATTATCAAAAAATTATAAAGGTTTGGGATTTAACCGAACATGTTCTATTGCAAACTTATGGCGGCTTGGCCCGTCTAATACCGAGCGAACATGATTTGACCTATTACTACCACATGTATTTAAGAGTTCTACTGGTTGGTGGCCGCAAACTGATTGCAATCAAATGTAATCCTCGTATACGAGTCGATTTAACCGATGGCAACACTCATGCCGCTCCTGTATCGGTGGTTTTGTACAATCGTCTATTCAGAAATGTGGTCACTTGTGGTTTAGATAGTTTTATAATTGTTTGGGATCCGTGGACCGGGAGACGTAAAATTATAATTAAAAATTGTCATACAAAACAATTGTATGGTGAATATGTCAATATAGAAATAACGGCTGCTTGTTTTGATCCCTTGGAGCAATTTTTGCTTACAGGAGCACGTGATGGATCGCTAAAGATTTGGAATTACAATAATGCTGTGTGTATAAGAAATATGAGCACAAAGCCGGAACATGCTGTAACAGCGGTTATATGGGTTGTCGAAAGGTAAATACCAACCAGTTCACACACATCAGGTTTACTTGATCAGTTTTTCTTCTTGATTTGCTTTTGATCCTTTTTTTGCGTTAATACATGAAAATTTCCTTTCATGAAATTTAGTTGATTTTTCTCATGAATTTTAAATAAGAAATTCTGCCACCAACTTCAAGTATAATTATTCTTAAATCTAATGGTAGGTTTGCAAAAATTTTTCTAAAGTATCGTGGAAAGCCAATTTAGTGCAATTTTCGAACTTTCTCAGCTAATGTTTTTGATGGAATTTCCCTAGTCTATCGTTCTAATTCATTTCCTATCATTTCTTTGTGACCTGACGAATTATGAAAATTTTGTATTTATTTCATCATGGAAAACAAAAAAATTGTTGGTACAATTTTAACTAACTTTCCATCCGAGCCTAACGGAGCAGTTAGATTTATAACCTTCGCATTCTCTTCACTGCTCTGTCCTAAAAGCTCAAGACTTGAAGAACCAAACCGAAAAAAAAGTTTTTAATTTATTTGTATGCATTTTATGGAATTTTCCTGAATCGCTACATTTATAGTCCGACTATAGTATATGAACAATTACTTAGATCTTATCCATCCGTTTCTGTATCTTGTTTAGGGCTGCTTATTTCTTTTAAATTGTGTAAAAATAAGAAGCATTAAGTGAAGTCACATGATAAAATTTAATTAAATTTTTTTTAGAATTCTAGCAGTGGGCTGGGATCAACAGGTCACCGAATTTAACGATATCGAGGGTCGTGAATACGGCGATCCCAAAAAATGGCCCACATTTCATACTGACGATGTAACGTGCGCCGATGTTAAACTGGGCGAAGGTGTTGTTACGGCAACGTACTCGGGTGAATTAATATTTTGGAAATTAGAGACCGGCCAACCCTACCGATGTTATAGTGTCGCCAATCCCAAAGAATTTATTGAATTGAAACATAGTGGCTCTGCTTCCGAGGAGAATCAGATCGAAAGTGAATCTCAAAACATTAGTAATATAAATGTATCAGGTTTTGTGCGCAAGTCTGTTTCCGAGACCATACGAGAAATTAATAAGAGAGTGTCGATGTTGCAACTGGGCAATGGAGTTAGTGACAAGCGAAAGATCGGTGCATATGAACATGTTCGCAGGCCAAAGTTAAGTGTAGCCGAAGGTTTGCCAACGTCTGTTCAAGCGGTTTTATTTTTACAAACTCGTCCTATGACCAAAGAACATGGTAGATTTTTTCTGTTGCCTAAAACGAATTGTAATTTTTATTTTTAATGTGGATTATAATTTTAGGAAGTGTGTTTGTTGCTTTGGAAACGGGCATCATACAAGTGTATTCTCATCATCAACGGGGTGGCTATTTAAATTGTTTTAATGCCATTCACAAAACTGGTGATTGCGTCTTGACTATGGCCACCGATCGCAAAAATCGGTATTTATTTACGGGCACTGCTATGGGATATATCAAAATTTGGCATGTACAGAATTATTGGTAAGTACTAAAAGCAGAGTGCGAATTCCAAAAGCCGAAATCAAATTGCTTTCTGTTTGAAATGGGGGAATGATGGTAGAGATAGCAAAACATCTTGGCTTATGCACACAGTTTCAAAAACTAATTTAGAACTAAAGTAGAAAAACTATAATTAGGATTTGAAATTTATAGAAAAAGAAACAAATTTTATTCGATATGAATGTCTTTTAATTAGTTCAGTATTTAAAAACTTTCGGATGAAATTTTAAAGTACTCCTAGTATCTTATGTTGTTTTCTTTTCTAAAAAAGCAGGCAACATTTCTTACACTTTTTAACAGAAAATGGCAACATAAGGTCATTTGAAAATAAAGAATTTATTAGAAATTAATCCAATATCCCCTACGAAAAACTAATTCTCTTTTAACACGCTCTAAAACTGCCAAATTAAAATATGTTACATTTTCTCCAGAAAAGAAAATACCATTAATAATATCTTTACTTCCTTCTTTTCTGTCTTCCCAGTATAATTTGAAAAAATACATACATATATTATTAACCCTATTTTTGATTTCGATTCAAAACGAAGTTTTATTCATTCCGTGGATCAGCTAACGGACATTTTCCAGTTTTTGCTTGAGTAGATGAAAAAAGTGTATTTTTCTTTCGGTTAGGTTTTTTGTTGGAATACCCATGAATCGGTTCGAGCGCAACTGAATGCGAGAATATAATCGAAATGCAGAATAGTGATGGATAATGTTTCCATTTTTACATAAAGGGTTTTGCAACCGGGACTTCTAAAATTTTCTAAATCAACATGGATGCATATATCGTTGATAATTGTTTAATCAAAATGGGTGTTCTGTTCGGCAAACCTAAGGCGTTTATTTAATTTTCGCCATAATCGTCAGATGAAGGCGATGTGAACTGGCCATACAGGATCGAGGGATTTGGTCCTTAAGATGCAGGGGTTCTCAAAGCCAACGCAACTCATGTTATCAGTCAAAGTCAGTCTGATTTATGCGCCAGAGTCATGTAAAATTAAACATTCCGGATGCCCTGTATTCAGAGAAGAAGTGACGAGCATTTGAACGATGTTACATTCCACACATAATGCCATCAATACGCCTTTCAAACGAATAAAAAAATTACCACTTTGTTTTATTTAAGTTGAAATAAGAAGCGCTTAACGAAAGACCCTTTAGCCTTTAGTCACATATTTGCAAACAATGTAAATCAAATTGAGGGAGTTCTGTCACGATATTTAAACATAAACAAATATGAATTTCCATAAAACTTAATAGAATTAGGTTTGCATGTTAGTAAAACGAATATTTCTTAAGAAACTTTTGTTTTTCTTTGAGGACAAGTAATTTTAATCAACCACAAAATAGAAATTTGTAAACAAGATTGTCGTTTTGCATTAAGAAATTTGATAAGTAAAAATATTAAATGAAACCAAATTATAATGTTATATGCGGGTACATACATGCATATGCATGTATTTGATAATTACAATGGTTGTGATACATATGGAACAACATTGTTCAGGTTGTCCTTAAATTCCACAATTTGTTAAAACAGAAATGGAAGGGCCTGCTGAGACACAGAGTAAAATTGATAAAAGAAACAATGTGAAACTTATTGTTTTCTTTTTTTTTCATATTAATCTGCCTCATTTGCAAGAAATTTATAATTTCGACAGAAAATATCGATCGAGCGATTAAATTAATTCACATATTAAATTTAATTTTATAGGCTAATTGTTCGATAACTGTTTTTAATTTAGAAAGACATGATAAATATTCCACATTAATGAGATCACCAATAATTACTTTTTATCAAAATTTGTAAAATTACTTTGGCGGAGTGAATATTAGTTTTTCTTTAAGGAATAACAGCATTATTTATTTAAATAAAAAATAAATTTTCATACGGAAGTTTGTTTGTAAATCTAAGAAAATATACGAATTATGGCTTTCATATTTAAACAATTTTAAATACATTTTAGAAATATTATAAGAAGAGAACCACCAGTTTCATTGCATCCGCCATGATACTTTAAACCCTAACCCATACTTTAAACCTCCTCCAAGATTATTTTCAATTTAAATAGTTAAATAGTGGTTGTATTGAAAATGTGTTTTAATTTTTCCAACAATAAGTGTTTTAAATGTTGCACCCGTGATAATGGAATCTTGTTGATCTTGCCAAAGTCAGATTAATACGTTATAACTTATATATTATTTTTGTTTCTTGAATGCTGATTGTAAGCCTGACTTTGTGGTTTATGAAAATGTATTTACAAATAATTTAACATGCGTTGTTCCCAATATTTGAAAATTCAATTTAACTCATGGTAGTAACATTTTGTAGGAATGCGTATTGTTTCAACTGTTTGATATTTGAAATATTTTAGCATACCAGAAAAAGAAAAAGTGAAATTAAGCATGCCACTGCTGCGATTACAATTCATATTTTTGAGCAATGATAAATTTATAACAAGAGCCAAGAGAGCAGTACGTCGTCAGCCGGAGCCCATGTTACTCAGTGCTTATAAGGGCCATATTAAAGCAATCAACTCAATTGTTTTCATAAACTTGCCCAAAATCTTAATAACGTAAATCATATTATTCAAGTTGTCTTTTTATTACATTATGTAATTAATGAAACTTTTGTTAGAGGTAGCCATGATCGTTCATGTCGCTTGTGGTCATTAGGTGGAAGATATTTGGGTACTTTAGGCACACCATTGCCTTGGAAAAAATTGTCACCATTTGAGCCCATAGAAGAATTAAATACTCTTTACCGCATGCCGCCCGATATTAAAAAAGTTGCCAGTTCAACAACTATGAAAGTATAATTAACAAAATAAAGTGATTTAACACATCAATTACATATAAATCTTTTTTAAAGGTTATTACTGGAGAACAACAAGAACATTCAAAATTACTATTAAAACGTTCAAGTGAAGAAGATATAGATACTCCCGAAGTAGAGGAAACCTTACATTTGTATGGCAAACCTTTGCGTGAGCCCATTTTGGGGAAACATTTTCAATTGCCTGGACGCACTCCAACACAACAGCATATTGATGTGGATATAACAGCTTCCTATATACCGGTCTTTACACATTTGAAAATACATGAAGCCTTAGATTTAGTAAGACCATCGACGCCTCCCTCAATACAACGTTTAGCACGAGAAAGTTATATGGAGTTTTACGGCAGCGAAAATACAAAACAAGACGCTTTAGATGATGAAAACTTGCCAAAGCCGGATGATAAATCAGTTCCTAAACCGTCAATTGTCTTTGTAGCCAATGAAGATGATAAGGAATAAAATAGATTATAAGATTAATCTAGCTCTAGTATTCAAGGCCATCGGAAGAAATGCGAAAATCTTACTTTGATTTAAGACAAAAAAATACATAAAGGGTCTTTCATTAAGCGCATCTTAACTTTAAATTTAAATAATACAAAAGAGACAATGAATATAGATATCTTATTATCGATATAATGAAATACGTGGAGCAGCCCGAAATCCCAAATATTTATTAATAATAAAAATATACCCATATAATTTGGATTTCCCCCTGTGTTTGTAGTTATGTATGTTCAAGGGCTATCGTCCCCTCGAGGCAATCCACTTGCGTCCATTGATTCGGCACCTTTGTGATACTCAGACATTCTAATGCTTTAATCTGAAGCAGCACTGGTCAGGCCAGTGCTCTCACATAGAAGGTGGAGCTATTTTAAAAACAGTACTTATTTGTTTACAAAACTGTACTTTTTGGAACGTAATAGTATTAACAAGCTATAAATAATTCATTATGAAAGAAAGGTTGTATAATAGAAAATGTTTTAATTCATTTACGGGTATTTCATCAGAATCCTGGCATGGGAAATTTAACCTGACCGCAGAGAATAGATTCAACTGTTTGGCCATAATAGTTTTTCAAAAAATGTTGTGGTCATCAAAGATATTGAAAAGCTCTATTTTGTTGCGTAGTGTAATAAATGTTTCATGGTAAAGTTGTACTTTAACATGATTTTTTTCATTACTAACTGAAACAATTTCTTGCTAGTCCGATTTAAATTTAAGTATTCACCTTCTTCCATATTCGATAAAATTCTAAGACATCTTCTGAGTCGTTTTCTGACAGTCAAAATGTTTTTACTTACTTAATAAAGTGGAAGCAATACATTTTGCCTGCGATGGGAATATGGTCTTGATTTATTGCTAAAAACAATAAATTGTAGAAGACTACAAGATCGATTTCCTGACGCTCACAGGCAGTTTAATTTATATGATGTGCTGTAAGGGATATAAGTAAATTTTTAAAATCACTTGTATTTAGTAATTTATTTGTAAGTCCAGAAGTATATAATCCTTAATATTAAATTACTGCTAAGAAAATGTGTAAAAAGTTTATAAATAGTAAATGGTGGTGCTTAGTTGAACGTTTTCATCTTAATTATATATATTCATTTTTTTGACAATCAACACGTTCTTACTTACTTAATAAATTGCATGCGTCATACATTAGGCCTGCGACGGGAATATAGTCTGGTTTTATTTTTAAAAACCAAACTATATTTTTAAGTAAATTATGCAAGGCTATAAGGTCGATTTCCTGACGTTCACACGCAGTTATTTGCAGAGATGAAGACGTATTTGAAGTATCGCGCTGTTGCAAAAAGAATGATGCGTAAAGGGTATAAATAGAAGAGTAAAAAGTTATTTGCAAATGTGCAATATGAGATTATTATGTCTGAGCAAGTGATATATGTGAGATTGATTTTTGAATACAAAATGATTTTAACGGAAACATCAAATGTCTGAGACATTTTATATTTTTTTATATGATTTTGCAGAGAATTATTTCGTATTGTAAAGAGGATAATAAAATTTTGCCTCACTTACCAGTTTATCTAAATAGTTTAGCAGCTTATGACCAACGGAAGCGACTTTCAGAAAATCCTTTCTACAAGTATCGGTGTAAATATTTAAACGTCTGCCCGCTATTTCTAAGAGCATACATCCAATAAATTCATCTTCTTTTACACTTTGCAATAAAACTTCAGCGTTTGCATCGAAACCATGGGCGTACAAATCAACAATCTGCGAAATATATTTATTTGATTAATCCTAGAGTACTAACGCAATTTAATAATACGTTAATATTAAGGCCAAGGAGATTTTACGCGCTGCATAATTCGTATTAAAGTGTTTCAATTAATGAAGTGATTTCTGTAATTTCCTTTTAGCTTTGTTATTGATGTTTATTTAATAATAAAGTTATCTTCTAATTCATACTGAGATATGTATATATAAATAGTTTTAAAAACAAAATACAAATTTTTGTCTTATATGAAATCATATCTACAATAATGTAAATACTAGTGTTATCACTCGAATAAAAATTATTCGAATAATTCTTTATCATTTTTGTTTATGTTTTCCGCACTTGCAGAGTTCAGTACCATTAGACTTCTATCTGCTTATACAGCAATAATAATAAAAAGTATATACATACATGCAAAATTTATAGAGGTTAGCATTCTAGGGTTAACATTTTCTGCATTTTATAGGGATGTTATACATACCTGTCTCCTTTTTAATGGCTGATGATCCAACGACCAACTATCGGCCAATTTAAAAATTTTCTCCATATATTCTTCATGTTCCTTAATAAACAACTGTTCCAAATCTTGTCTTATTAAATCCATTGAAGCTGTTATAGCTTTACATAGAAAATCAGTACGTTGCTGTTGCATTACTTGATCTGGTTGCGGTAAAGAAAACGTTAATTCTTTATTTATAGCATTAAAGAAGGCCTTGTTGCTCATGGCATCGAAAACCGTGTTTAAAGGTTTTGATATTTTCAGTTGAAAAAACGATATAAAATGTAAGACTGCCGTCAATTCGTAATGCAATTTAAGCTGTTCTGTTATGGCATGGTGTTGTTGTAAAGCTACAAATTGCAACGGTAATGGACCATCAGCTAAATTCATTTCAAACTGAAGTTCCAATTTGTCATGATTCAGAGACGTTTCGCAATGCTCCAGGAACTCTAAACACAATTGCAAAAATTCTGGAACACATGACGCCGACATATCAATGTCCTGTTGGCACATCTTATCTTTGGGTAAACGACCAACTTTATGTATTAATTTTGCTGTAGATTGTAAAGGATATTTCAAGGTGGCTTGCCACAGCATACAGCAAATACCATGCTTTAAGGCATAATCCGATGGTTTGAATTGTTCAAAACAACTGAGAGCTGCTCTAAAATGTTCCAAACTAGTTAGATTTTTACTCCAATATATCATATAGTGCCATGCCATTAAACTCAAAAGGACACCGGACTCCAAGCTGAATGGGAAATGTTTTCTTAACAATGCTAATTTAATTAGCACCGAATCCTCTAGTTCCATGGTTTGTGTTGCACCTTCTTCTTCAGTTTGTGTTTTATTTACATTATCATTTGTGCTAGTTGTTTGGTCGTCATCAATTTCTTGTACTATTTCAGCTTTATCAATTTCAATTATTTTTGCAGGATGTATTCTAGTATTAATAAGCCATTTGGCAGTTAGATCAGTAACAATACCCTTGCCACCGCCAACAATACATTTCAAACTACAATTGGGTATTTCATAAGGAACTTCAGGCATGACAGGCTCCAAACTTATTATGGGATATCTGGAGAAAAGAAACATTGAATATTTTTACAATATTTAAGATTTTAAGAGGATAACTTTTTTCTTTTTACAAAAATTGGACTATATTTGTGATTGTACAATAGTGTGTTTAACTACATAAGTTGTTAACAATCCTTGCTCTGCCATAAAAAGAAGAAAAACTAATAATAATCATCTACAAGGTAAAAATTTTAATGGAACGACAGCCCACGTGTGTCCTTGGATCCTATTTCATTATAAAATATGTATAAATGAGAATTTTCAGCACATTCAACTAAGGCACCTAATAAATGGCGATAAGGAAAAGTACTTTGGAATATTTATCATGTCTTTCTCAATTTACAACACGTTACGAAATATAGCCTATCAACCTTAATATCTTTGCATTATTATTTTAAAATAAATAAAATATTTGCATGATCTTATTTTTAATAACATTTTATATTTTATATTAAAACTATTAGATTTGTTTTTGTAGTGTATTGCTCTCTTAAATAAACTAATACGTCGTTTACGTTCGAATATTCGAATAAATGTTTAAATTATTCGGTTAGTCGAACAAGAACAAAAATTGAAATTTTATTCGAACAAACATAAATCCCCAATAACTGGAAACACTTCTATTCACTTTGCTGATTGTCATTATTTTCTTTTTTGCAAATTAGAAAAGTTTAAGAAATTTTCATTGTGATCAATCAATTAATGAACCTCATCGTTTTTGGCATTTTTCCATTTTAAATTAAATTTTAGTCTTTAATATATTGAAGTGAACTTTCAATCCATCATTTTCTTTTAGGCAAACCTAGTTCATGTTGGGCGGATGGACTCTGTCTTTATCTTAGATCAAATTTACCTAAGCAATTAGAAATATGTCTTACTCAAGTATGGCTCCCAATACACAAACATCTTCCAGTTTTCCAATTAAAAGGCCCCACTGCGCTTCATCATGTGATATGCGTTCCCAGCAATCAATTTCTTCTCCTTGTGAACTTTCATCACAAGAGGCCTGCAAGAAACGAAAACTTTTAGTTTTTAAATTACATATTATAGCCCGAGAAAATATTTACCTCCTTAAATTCTCTTCTTAAATTTGATGCAACAGTTTTACAAACTATAGCCACCAATAAACCCAAGGACTTTTGACTTTCTAATAATAATTCGCGAACATATTGCCACCATAATGATATCGAATTATAATCATAATTATTGACCTCATCGCCCGCCAATTCGCAAATAATTTTCACAATGGCCGCTAACCGAGACATATCATTGACAACTTCATCACTTAAATATAGAAAGGAAAATGTAGCTCTATGTCACATTTACAGTTTGAGTTCGTTATATATATTCGAAATTAAAATTCTTAATTCATGTGTACTTTAAACCAAATTTAACCTTAATAATTGTTTGTTAATCAGCTAAAGATTTTCTTACCAATTTTTATAGGTGAAGGGCTTTTCCAACCAATAATATAAAGCTAACACTAACATATCTCGGCAAGGTATTAATGATTTTTCAGCAGCTAATTTGAATTGTTCAAAGCATAAGCCACAATCAAAAAATCGACTAAATAGTTTCCCACTCACTTCACCAATGTCTTTTGATTTTTCTGGTGCTAAAGGTATGCGATCCATTTGATCCACTTGAAAGAGATTAATAAAATCGACAAAATCGCCAACATCATCTAATTCTGTTCCGAACGAAACGCCTTTTGTTGCTGTATCACAAACAATTTCGTGTAATAGTTGCTTTCTCATAAACGAATCACTTAAAAGTAAAATTAGTTGCTGTATTATCACTAAATCGTTGTCACTTATTTCCAGTAGATCTAAATGCTCGTTTCTCTGCGGCATTTTCATATCTATATAAAAATCGCACAAACGTTTGTAGTTTTGCACAACAACATGAAATTGTCTATATTGTTCTAAATTTTTCACATTATACTTTTCAGGATCGTCAATTTGCTGTTGCAGCGTTAAATGAAACGCATTTATTATCGACTGGAATACATTAGCTTGTAGCTGTTTGCTTTTCAGTAACATTTCTAAACACTGCTGTCTTACTTCGATTGTCTGAAAATCTGAAGCAGTCGACGTAATTTCTTCTAAACTAAAATTTTCAGAATCACTGTATCGTAAATGGTTTTTAAGACATCGCAAAAGGTGAATATCTTTAGCTGTTGCTGAATTAGTTGCGCTTAACGCATAATGGAAAGGAATTTGTATTTCTTTAACACTTCCATCACTCGGATCGAGAAATAGACAGGGATTGATATTGGAACGAGCTTTACTGTCAGCGGATAGTCCTGGAAAAATATTCAAAAAAATTAAAATTTTTTACCTGTTCTTTATAATATAAAAAAAAGATTTATTATTTTCTCAAGTTTTTCTAAAATTCAAACTTATGTTTTGGTTTTGTGTTTGCCTACATATACCTATTTAGCATCTCACAACTTTCGAACGGTAGAAAATTGCGGTATTCTAAATACACCTTTATATAATTAGAAAAATAAATAGAAAAAATATAAAAAAATAGTAGAAAAATAAAATAGAGTCACATCGAATAAAAATTGTTTGTTGGGGTTTGGTTTGTATAAATTTCATAGCCTAGTACACTTATTATGTGATTTTTTAAAATCATTTGCTTGTTTTCAATTAATTCTCAAATGGTTTATAAAAGTCTATTGATAAGTTGAAAAGTTTAAAATTTTTCAAAACTGTGGTTGAAGTCTACAGACGATTTGGTATAAAGCGCCAATGAAATGCATGTAGACATTGCTTAACCACCCAACAAATAAATTTCATATTATAATAGTATAATGACAGTATATCAAATAGTTAATTTATTAACGGTCACGAACTATGTTATAACGTGCAATAAAATTCAATTCATTGGGAAGATTTACAACAAATATTAAATAAATTTTGTTGACGTTTTTTGAGTTATTACTAGGAGTATACAATTGTTGTGCCCTGATCGTTTTAACAAGATGTTAAATGTAACCCGCAGAAAACAACAGAAAGTAAGAGATATATATCGATCATTTACTGGAGGGCAAATTACAGCACTCGTTATCGAATGAAATTACGAAATGTTTCAATAGAGTTTATATGGAAATATTTTAAAATTTCGAATCGTATTGAATGCCGTAATTTGCCCCCTGATATATTGTCATACCTAAAAAAAGTGCATTTGTTTCTGCATATCATTAGTTTCGATATTTCCATTAGGTCTTTAGTAAATTTAAAACTTACAAGTCGTATTCAGCAAAACAATATTTTTCTGATATATGATAATTTTGTACACAAAAAGGTATCCTCTTTTTAAAGGCTAATTAAAGTTTATATTTATAAATAAGCAAGTAATAATTACCCATTATCCCATGCGTATTATAAAATAACTGGCCACTCTTGGTAACTGAAAAAGCTGCTGCCTTCGGACCATATTGCAATGGCCATATTTCTAAGCAGCCTAAGCGTGGAGCATATATCACTAAGAATAATGCTTTTCTACGTGAACTTTGAACACCTTTGAGAGTTTTTTCTTTAACAGGAACAAAAGCACACTGAGCATCCCGATATCCTTTCCATACTCTTAAAATAACAGACCTTTGTGTATCCAATAACATTACTCGGTCCAGATTATCCACAATAGCAGCTAAACGTCCTGTGGGAGCAATAGCTATGGTATGTCCATCACGTTTCCCATCAAAAAAATTTGATTTCGGACGCATTGTTAGCTCTTTAGAAGGCGATGAAATTGGTTGTTCTTCAGCCTGCCCAAACAAATTGCCAAATATATTATGAAAAGCCGTACTAATAACATCTTTGGCTACTTCATTAAATGAAATTGCTTTATAACCTTCTTCGGCACGATAAAAAGATAGAAAAGGATTTGCGCCTACTCCCACCACCGTTGAGCTTTGCGTGGTAGTCGAAGAAACTCTTGCATAGCCACCATATGCTATACATTGTTCTACAATATGATCAAACACAGTCGACGATTGAGTGGAGTCAATAACAGCATCGTTGATGATAGCACCATCATCCCCTGCAGGATACATGAATTTTTGATATATTAAAACATCTGGTATTTCGGTTAAGGCTTGCGTGGTGGAGGAGGAAGATAGACTATGTCCCATTGTGCGAATAAGATTGTTGCGTAAACATTTTAAATGAGGTATTAAATCGGAGCCTTTGAGTATACAAACACATTTGTCATAAACAATGTAAACAAAAGCATCTGCCTCCGAATGTCTAGGCGGTGTATAAGCTTTAATAAAATAAACAGGACCAGAGTGGTAGCTGTAACAATGTCACGTTATATGGAAATTTTACTTTTAAGGATATAAAAAATTACCTTTGTGAATATATTTTAATGCCCGAATCAGTATAAAATACTACCATACCGGAATCAAGTCCTAAAGCTATGCAAGTCCATTCAGCGCCAGTTGTATTATCACGTCCAAAAATGCTTAAGCATATTACTGCAGTGACAATTTGATTGGGATTTTCAAGTTCACCGCACCAGTTTAAGCTATAAGTCGTCACATGGATTTTATTGTCCCAACTCGAACTAAGCACAGCTAATTTTTCTCCCAAAGCTAAGGCAATCACATCACCAGGAGGTGATATAGCAAAATTAACGCCATTTAACCAGTTATCATCTATACGCAAAGATATATATGTGTCTGTTCAGGTTAATAAATCTTTATCCAAATTAAACAAATTTTTTTTTACCATGCCCTAGTCCAAAATATTCTTGAACTTTGCGAAAATCTTTTATATTTCCAAAGATTTTTACTTCACATGCCATAATAAATCAGTTACCTTAAAGTATATATTCTAATAAATTTTAATTGCAAATAATAATATTATTATCAATAAAGTCAAAAACAACTGCAAGAAATGTTTTGTCTTCTCTGTTTATTGTTTACGAACTAATAGTCACACAGCTGTTTATACATCTGATACACAGAGGTGTTCACCAGAGCATTAGTATGATGCCGCCATCTGGTATTAAATGGAGTATGTATATCTGGCCTTTATTACATTGTACATATATAATATTTGACTATATGTGTATATAATATTTGATTTACATATGATCACCCTTCTCAATATATACAAGTGTCTATATGTGGATATTACCTACGCAATTCTACATCAACAACATTGCGCTTCTCGTACTCTGAATCAAACTCCAAGCACATGAACATTTGGGTTGTGTATGTTTATATTGAGTTAGAGAGGGAAAATACGTGGTATGTATGGAGTGATATTTGGGATATTCACACTGTGTGCTATTTAGTCCTATTGTCATAACGTCATAATATTTTTGACCAGTTTCAAAAGGTTGTTGTTGTGTTCCAGACAAAAAAGTCATGAAAACATAATACCACTCAATATATTTGTTGTGTGCATAAAGACCCTATTACCCATGCAAAGAGTGATATATTAAAAAATTGTTTGCTTCAAGCAGAAGAGGTTTATTCTGCTCAACAAACTGAGCGATCGACATTAAACTTTTCAGCATTTTAACTTACCAAAACAATAAATTTATTGTGTCCGCGTTTTGAGAATTTATGTCCGAGATCTTATTTTTTGTGGGCGAGCTAAAGTTCCTTTCTTTTTCAAAGGAAATAACATAAAGTATTGTAAACATTTAACTATTAAGATCTTTGCTATGCGGCTCTTTAAAATATTATGGAAAAACAATTCCTATTAAAAGTCTGCGAATATTCAAAAAACAACTTTATCAGCATAAGAGATTCCGATAAGAGGTCGCGTAGCTTTTTATATATCCTTTTAAGATTTCTTAGTGTGTTTGGTATTGTTTTTATTATTGTAATAAAAATTATATATACTGCCTTTGGCACTGACTTAAATTACCCATGTAATTTTGTTTATTCAAAATAGTTCATCTCATTTCTGGACAGCACAAAATATAAAACAAACTTATGAGCCGATTAAGAGATTAAAACTATAAAGCAGTTTGTTTTTTAAAATATCGCCGAAATGAAATTTAAGTGAATCAGAAATTGTAAGTATTTAGTAAAATATAATAATCCAAATAAATATTTCACAGCTGGGAAATTAAAAAGTTGCAACTTACACAAAAACAATTAACACTAAATTTAAAAAGTGCACTCATATTGGGTCACCCTCTACATTTAAAACGTGTATTAAGTTGTGAATATTCATAAGCCTTTTTGAAACATTTAAATATGTATTTGAAGGGATAATTTGAAATAAAATTTCAAAACTAAAATATTTCACTAAATTTTGTTTTCGAATGTTGTTTCAAATTGTCTTTTTGAATAAAACTTTAAACGATATAACGAGGCCTGTTTGTGTTATTCTAATTTCACCCACAAAGGATTTTATAAAATAATATTCAAAACTAAATGTACTTTTTCATTAAATTGATTTTTGATGCGTTTCCAATATAAAAATTGCAAAATCATTCGAAGTTAAAAACATACGAAAGAAGTCATACTCCTAGCGATGTTCCGAAGGAAATCTTTATCAGAATATCAGTTGGGAGTGGTTCCATATACCATTTGCAAACACAAATTATCTTCGCAATTCAGGAAGCACTACTTCTATACATTTATTTATAAGTTGTTGATAACAAAACTTGTTTTGAAATTTATTACAGATTTGTTTACATAAATAAAGTTCTTTCAACGATAACTATTAAAAACAAACCAAATAAATGAAAAGTTATTTCTCCACAACTGAATGAATCCTGGCCTTGGATGTGATTGTGAATGTCGGCTGATAGTGAAAATTACTCTGTTTTCAACAAAACAAAGAAGACTTTATATCCACATACATAAAAACAAAATAACGAAAAAAGTAAACCAAAATTATACCCTGGAATGGAAACAAAATAAAGCAGCAAATTATGTGCATATATAACTCGCATGTATGTTTGGATGTGTTTCGAACCACATGAGATATTGGAACTTGGATAAAATGCCATTGAGTAAAATAATTGCAACATTTACATTGTATTGACAACTTGATTTGTTTTCGGAAATATTTACTACGTATATATGAATTTACATATGTACATATGTATTTATATAATTCCATGTGTACATACACACTTGAACATGTATTTAATAATTTATTATTATTATTATTAAATATTTAGAGCGGTCAATTTATTTAGTATTTCGAATATGTTCCTTATATAATTAGCCCACTATTACTTTAAATTTATGTATATTTGCTAATATCCCTTATTCTGTAAATATTCATGCATACGAAATTATATACATACATACATATATATATATATATATATATATATATATATATATATATGTATATATATATATATACATATATATATATATATATATATATATATATATATATATATATATATGTATGTATATATATATATATATATATATATATATATATTTTTTTTTTTTTTTTAAGTAATCAAATAATGGAGCAGAATGGAGTTATCTTCTCCGATGCAGCACATTTCCGCTTGAGTGGGTTTGTGAATACAAAAAATTTTCGAATTCAGAGCTTAGACAATTTTCAGAAAATCCACATGCAATTCCTAAGTTCAAATCCAAAAGCCAACGCGTCATCGGTGATACACACCAACAACTGAAATAGTCGTGGAAATTTATGAAAAATGTGACAACCTGTCATCAGAATCGTGGGGGATGTGATGGATATATTGTTCCGAACTAAACCGGAACAGGTCTTTAATACAATAACGAAATCACAATTGCGTCAAAACATACGTATTAATTAATTAATTTTCGGCACTGTTCCGATATGAAAAATGAGCTTATAAATATGAGAAAATATTCAACACGTTGTCAATTAAGTAGGTTCCCAACTTTTGCAAATTTTCATATTCAAATGACATGCACATTTTTAAAAATAGTCAGAGGGCCCATTACGGCACCCGATTTTTATTTAAATTGTATTAAAATTTCCATCAATATCGAATGAGGCAATTCAGCCGCAGATTTTTTTCTATAAATATATTATTCGATTAATAACAGATTAGCTGATTGGATATTTAATAGTCATCTGATATAAATCTGGAACGTTTGGCAGCTCCTTTTCTTAAAAAAAAAAATTAAACAAATATGAATGAAATAAAAAACATTAGTTGCCGATCATCTGAACGAATTTATGCAAAATTTCACAATATTTTACTAAGCACTTGCATTTTTGTTTCACTTAGATTTCCTTTCCGTGATATTTTTCTATAAAAATATTTATTTTGTTGTATTAAATCGCCTTATTGATTTGCATTGGCTAAATTGTTTCATAGTTTTAATCTTTCAATCAGCTCATAAGTTTGTTTTATATTTTATGCAGTCCAGAAATCAGATTAACTATTTTGAATAAACAAAATTACATGGGAAATTTTAGTCAGTCCCAAAGGCTGTTTATATGATATTAATTACAACAATAAAACACAAAACTAAACACACGAAGATATCTTAAAAGGAAGTATAAAAAATTATGCGACCTCTCATCGGAATCTTTAAGCTGATAAAGTTGTTTTTTGAGTATTCGCAGACTTTTAAGAGGAATTGTTTTTCCGTAATATTTTAAAGAGCCGCATAGCAAAGATCTTAATAGTTAAATGTTTACAAAATCTGTTAAGCTCCTGATACTTTGTTATTTCAATTGAAAAAAAGCAGCTCCGTACCAAAAAAAAAGAAAACGTTATTGATTTCGTAAGTAAAGCGATGAAAAGTCGAACGCTCAATTTTTGGAGCAGAAGAGGTTTAAAATACATGAAGAGCATGAAGAGGATTTAAACTGCAGGTGGATATCAACCTCTTAATTGGAAAAACCTTTTAAATTTTAGAAAGAGCACTGAAAATTCCATTTTATTTGGCAGGTATTCTAAGCAAATATTATTGAAATCCAAACTTTTAAAAATTTATACTGAAATTATTGCAATAAGACCACAATATATATATTTTTTGAGTAAAAACAATTTCAAACAGACAATAAAAAGTTTTTAAAGCTTTTGTGTATTTGGATTTAACAAACCAAAATCAGTTTCAGTTTAACATTCGAACGCATCGGTTGCAAATAAAACAAAACGGTATAAACAAATAAAACAAAAACCATGCACCACATATTTAAATACATAAATTAAAAACTTGCTGCAATCACACTTTAAACTTGCAACATCGTGTATCAAATTTTACGCTTTGAAATTTTCTGTAAAATTAATACGAAAATTAGTTTGTGAAATTAGATGTGGCATAATATTTTATGCTGAAACAAACGAACAAACAAGTGTTGGGGCATAAATATTGCAAAAACAAATTTTTTGTTGAAAAAAATATAACTTAAAATCATAAAAATTGAAAACTCAACAAGAAAAATGTCATACAAAATTTTAACAAACGAAAACGTTTTCCGCATTCCATTTTTTTCACTTCATTTAAAGAGAGAAAAACATAAAAAACAACACAAAACGAAGTGGTTTCATGTATTTTCAATATATTTTTCTTTTTACAAAAACCTTGTCAAATTACTTCATGTTTGAAAACATTTTTCTTTTCACTTCTTCGGAGCTGAAGAAATATTAAGAAAATTATTATTGTTAACATAAATCAAAGGACGTGATTGATGCTAGAAAAATAGAAGGGTACCGTACCATTCACCTTAAGCTTTAACAGTGTAAATCTGACTGCACAGTGGGTGGAGCACAGCATTTGTGATAAGTGCATATTTAACACCGCGTTTCGATTCGTTTGTATCCTGCAACATTTTTTAAATCCAAACCACATTTTACAGTGCCATTTGAATTTCCATCCAGTCTGGTGTTAAACAATTAGTTGCTCCAAATATACAACAACGCCATTTTAGGAATTTGTCAAATGTTTTATTATATTTTTTTTGTTGAAATGAAAAAATTGTGTAAATTATTTAATATTTCTTAAAATACATATATGTACATACATATGTATGTATGTATGTATGTACATATATCCAAAATCATCGTGAGCAATTTGACATGGATCTAGGCGTACAAGGGCCTAGTGACATATGGGTTGTTCGTCTGAGTGTCGTGCTTTTAAATTTATTTTACATAAAAAAATTTTTGTAAAAGCCAAAACGTGAAACAAAGTTTTCGGCAGTTCAGGTTTGAATATTCTTAGCACAGCTGATAGTTACGTTGGCTAATAAGGCCAATAAACATTTCTATCAAGAGTTTGCTTTATATTTGGCTTGTAAAACATGGCACATAAAATAAATTTGTAAACAAACATTAAATTTAAGAAAAATTAAAGTTCTTTAGATAGAGTTATTACAGCCCAGGGTCAATGGACTTTTTTTTTAGATGACGTAGAGGTAATTTCAATTCTTTTCTCTTTTGCTTTAAAACCAAATAATATGATAAAACGAGAACAAACGGATTTGAGGTGTGTTACCATCGCTTCGTTAAAATTCTCTTGATCCTTTTTTAGAATATCTGTATGAATGGGAATTGTTATCACATCCAATTAAGTCTATCAAACTTGAATTCAATATAAAATTAATTATGTTTTATTTGGTTTAAGAAATGTTTATGTTTGTAGACATAAAATTTTATGAATCTCTAGCAATTATCTAGTATTGAAATGCCTTGTGACAGGCTCGCATGTATTTACATACTTAGAAGTAACAAGTTGAACCACCCCAATTACTGATGTATAATTTTGATTTGAATATCTAATTAAATCTGCAGTTTATTTTAACTATTTATTAATATAAAATTTGTTTGCAACTTAATATTATTACTAATTGTAATTTTTGGGTTTTTTATATAAAATTACCACTACATTATGTTAAAAAAAAAACTGGCAGCAAATTTGTTTTTGCTTGTTCTATTTTTGCATTGCAAACATGTTTGTTAAATAAGTTCCAAGATATATTATGCAGAGGTGACCAAATAAATTTTTGATTGGCATTTTCTTGGCAAAAAACCAAATAGAAATAAAAGTAATATTGCAAAATAAAAATTTGTGGTTAAGTGGGATATGATATTCTTACAATATTACATTGTTTTGAGTTAGAGAAAAAGTAAAATAAATAATACTATTTAATAAGTAAATAATTATAATTGATTTCAGAAAAGTTTACAATAAAATCGCTAAAGTTCTAGCTACGATTGCCAACATAAACGAAATATCATAAAACTTTATATTATTTTTACTTAAGTCTCCAAACTACACGAAAAAAAAAACAAGAAAGCAACATAAACAAATAGCAAAGGTTATAAAATGTGACTTATAAGTACAATAAATAATTGGAACCAATCAGAAAAGTAATATTGAAGTTTCCTCTGCGTCTTGATTACGTTGCCGCATTCAATTATGTGATACTCCAACATAAGAGCTAATCGAAAACAAAATTATAAAGTTTTTTTAACTACTCGAAAAAAAAAACATTCCGTTAGTAAACAAACAACTTGTTTTTAAATTAATTTTATATCAACAATTTAACATGAATGTCATGCACTTTATATATGTATATATATATATATATATATATATATATATATATATATGTATGTATATGTATATGTATATATATATATATATATATATATATATATATATATATATATGTGTGTGTATATGTATATGTATATATATATATATATATATATATATGTATATATATATATATATATATATATATGTATATATATATATATATATATATATATATATATATATATGTATATATATATATATATATATATATATATATATATATGTATATATATATATATATATATATATAAATGTTAAATTATGAAAACCATTTCAGAGATTTTATATTAAAAAAATTAAATTATAGTAACTGTAGCAGGCTATAAAACTTATAGAAACCAAGATTCGATTTGTTAACTTTTTCAATAAAATAATGTGCCCTTGACGGCTTGTTTCTTTGCATAAAAGAAAGTAACTACTTCAGGTTTATGTGACATTTATTATGTGACTGTTTGTCAAGATACAGAAGTGCTCTTTTCCTGATGTTGTCTTGATTTATTAACAGGATTGTTTATCTCTTTTTTTTTAAGAAAAGACAAACAATATTTTTAAAAGTTTTCCAGAAGATAAAATTGCCTTAAGCTTAAAAAATTATTATTAAAATTAATTTGATTTTTTGTTACTAAAATAAAAACTTTGTCATATAACCTTAATTAAAATTCGCAGATGAAATAAAAAAATATATAAAATGTCCGCCATAAATTATTTTTTTTCCTATAATTCCGGCATAATGCACTGCACGAACGGCCGGTTTCGGTTATGATATACATATCTTCAGTACTAGACAACACTAGCCTTAATCATAAAAAAGCCCATCCACAATAATAGCAACTTTACGTAGCCTCAGCTGAATTATCAAATGCCTGATAAAATATAAAACATTTTGAAGAACTTTTTCCATATTTTTTTCATTCTCGCATCTCCAGTATAATAAGAAAAAAATTGCAGTTACCAGGCTTCTTATTTCACATAACGGTGACCTGCTGGTCACCTTAAGTCAATAAATTGTTTTGTTTTTGGTCATTGTTTTTGTAACAAATATTATTCAATGTTTATGCCACAACTTTTTCTTGCACACGTTTTTCTTCTCTTCCTTTTGTGTTGATTTTGTTGCAAACGAAAGTGCAAGTCTTTTGCTGCATTAGTGTTTGTGAGTGTGTGTGTGGTGTGTATTTTTTCTATTTCAGCATAACGATGCAGTCAATGAAACTGTGTTTTTGTGTTTGTTGTCTGCTTAAATAGCGCACGCCAGTATTGTTGGTTTTATTTATTCAATTGTTGTTTGTTTTTAGTTACGGGTCGCAAGGCGGAAGAAAACAAACTGCATGCAAGGAAGGAAGGAAGCTTTACAAGTTTTCAAGTAAGCAAACAAATTGCGAAAGTGTAGAAGTGAAACAAGAAAATAGATCAATAAAATTATTAAATTGAGTCACCTGCATCATCATGACTGAACAAGATATTATACAGTAAGTAAGCAAATTATTTTAAAAAATGCGAAACTGTCCAAATCGCTTCAGCTGAAAGTTCATTATATGAAACAATTTCGTCCAATTTAATAGTGCAAAAATTGAAAGACACAAAGTATTTTATCAATACATTCTTAGCCCCTTAGGGGTTTCACAAAAAGCTTAGGTTTTTGACTTTGCAGTTGGCCGGCCTTCTGCATACACTCTCTGCCACCACACTAACTTTTTGTGTACGAATGAGTATAAGAAAAAGTTCAAAGAAAAAACAACTTATTTATTGCAGTTTTTTAATGGCGATAAATCAAATTGTGATTTTGCAATTTTATGAGTAAAAAAATGTGTTGAATTCAAATGTTATCTTCATCTGAAGATGTCAACATTTAACAATTTGCATGCATTTGCATAACTAATAACGCGATGTGTAAACGATTTATTTTTTTATCAACTTCTTTATTTGTTTTTTCTTATTAAATATTTATTTTGTAAAAACAATTAAATAAATATTTAATAGCTTGAAGAAATGTGTGTATTTGCAAGTATTGCAAGTTTGTATGTCGTTAGATAAATATTGCATTATAAACTATTGTTTATTAAAAGTATTGGCCTGTTAAACTACATATTGCAGCAAGTTTTTTTTTAACAGATTGATTGCTGATCAATAATTTCAGTCACGTGTCACTCTGTTTGGCCAAAACATCAATTGCACTGCTACTGAAAATAGCTGCAGTACAAAATGCTCTCAAGTCCAGAGGTTGCAAAAATGTATAGCAAAATAATATATTAAAAGCGATTCCAATTTCAATTTGCTGGGTTATTTTCACAACCGAATTGTACAGCGTGTTTTTTTTTAGCATGTCACAGCTTTGAGTTGGCATCACTGCTTTCTTTGAGCACCGATTTAATAGCTGATAGTTTGATTTCAAATTTCATTACAAATTGTTGAAATTTTTAATCAAAATCATTTTTTTCAGTTTTACCGAAAACTGTTCTCTGACTAAAAGTCTGGACAAGTGAGAGACAGCTTCAGAGAAAAATAGGTTTCTTTTCTTTCCGAAACAGCCCTTATTATTTAATTAAGTTTCGAACAGATTGGGAAAATTGCAAAAACAATCAGCTGTTTAAACAAAAAATATATATAATAATAATACGAAAGAATTTTAATAAAAGGATATATAGAAAATATATATAAAGTACATATAAGTATATGCTTGAGTTCTATAATCGGTACACATCCCGTGTGCATTTTTAACATTAAAAACTTTTAGAAGTTTTTATCGATTTTTGATATTAAAATTTCCAAGCACTTTTTTTTTTGCAAAATATTTGTTTTTTAATATTCCCGCACTTTTGGGCATATTAAATTTTGCTGAGAATAGTTTTTTGTACTCTAATTGTATCGAACTTTTGACCCAAAATGTTCGGGAGCATATTTTATGTTATTGAAATTATAAATTTATGAAAAATATGTATTAATCGATTAATCCAAAATAAAATCTCCAATCAATTGAACACACCATCATACACACATTTCTTATAACTTACTGAAGTGTAATTATTTTCGGATAATACTCAAATCAAGTTTTAAATGTCATGAACATTTCTTGGTGCCAAAAGTGTTAAATGCGCTAAATATCTACTTATAAAATGAAGCGTACACAAGCCTAATTTACAAAATTGTTTTATGCTTGAAAACCCTGAAATATTTTCACTTTCGACTATTTCAAATTGTCAGTGAAAAACATAAATATGTATTTGATTTCATTATATTAATTTTCTTTGCAAACTCAATATTAAAAGTAATTTTATATTTTTCCAGCCCGAACTCGGTTTTAAAACGTATTTTCGATTTTATACCAAATGTTTTGGAATTTTTCATTGTTTTTATGAAAATGTTCTTGGGAGCAGTTCAGGCGACTATAGAAACTTTCTTGCCGAAAAACCTAAAGGATGTTAGCGGAGAAATTGTTTTGGTACGCTTTCGATATAATCATTAGCAATAGTTGGAAAAAAATATTATTTTTCCAGATTACTGGAGCAGGCCATGGCATAGGCCGGGAATTGGTTTTGCACTATGCAACATACTTTAGCACAGTGGTATGCGTTGACATAAATGAGAAATCAAATGAAGACACTGTCAAAAGTGCCAGACGTCTTAATAAAGGAGCCATTTTTAGTTATACGTAACTTGACTCTCTTTTCTTTGTTTCTATTAGGTTTTTGACATTTTATTTTGTTTGCTCTCACCTGCAGCTGTAATGTCACAGATCGTGAAGCTGTCTTAAATTTAGCCAAACAGGTTAAGGAACAAGTAGGACCAGTCTCAATATTAATCAATAATGCTGGCATTATGCCGATCAATCCTTTGGAAAAACAAACCGCAGATGATATACGAAAGACCTTCGACATTAACGTGTTTTCACACTTTTGGACACTGGAAGCATTCTTGCCGCACATGAAGGAGCAAAATCGTGGCCACATTGTTGCCATGTCTTCCATATCAGGTTTAGTGGGGCTTCCCAATTTGGTGCCATATTCCGCTACAAAATTTGCTGTCAGAGGACTTATGGAATCCTTGTACACTGAACTAAGAAGCGGACCTTATAAGAATTTGGTAAGAGTTTTATTTTGTTAATCTTTAAAAAGACCTCAAATGCAATAATCACTTGGGTGTATGTGTATTCGCATATCCTTTTCATTTTAAAAGATAAAAACTACCACTATTTGTCCCTACATGACCAACACGGGTTTATGCAAAAATGCCAAAGTAAGATTTCCTTCCATATTTGGATTACTGGATCCGAAAGAAGTTGCTGCCCAAATTGTTCAGGCTCAGCGATCAGAAGAAAAGGAAATCACTGTGCCCACCTATTGGTATCATATCAATAGACTTTGCCGCCTTCTGCCTCTAGAGTCGGCCATATTGTTAATGGATTATGTTGATAGCGGCGTTCAGGCTGAATAATAATTACAAATTGTATTTACAACAAAAATAGAAAACAATTGTGTCAAAAAGAAATCACATAGTTATTAATTTGTATGTAAGAATTTCGCCTTGCATTTTTATTCGGTGTACTTTTTGTAAACATGTTTGTATGCAGATCGTTTCATTCATTTATTTTACGTTGTTATAGTTTTTATACAAAAAGAACTAAAAAAATGCAATAAATAGTGAACAGGTCCAATGCAGACCGGCTGGAAACAATTTGTTTAATGCAATTATGGTTGACAGGCTAATGCTTTGATTCAGAAACACATGACAAACAATCCCAGGCGCAATTTTAATTGCTAAATTTACGCAGTAGAGCAGACCAGCTGTTTTCGAAACCCGCTGCAATTTCATCATCATTACGTGGCATAGTTGAATGTGATGACAACTCCCAGTTATGAAATAGAATACAAGAAGTTTATTAAACCGATGGTAACACTGTTTAAATCCCTGTGTTACCCTTTGATTATTTTTTCATATCACAATTTCTGAATTTTCGTTATATTTTTGCTTAAATCAAACTTTTTTGATTTGAATTGTTTCACATTTAAGAACAATTTTTTAATTGCGAGAATAAAGTTTGCCTTTTTTATACTTCTTATATATAAATACAAGAAATTATAAAAATTTTTGTTGTTGTACGTTTTTAAGTATCCTATTGTCCATCAATATTAATATAAAATATATGGTTTAAAAGATTCTGTTATGTAAATATTCATAATATTTAATTACTGTAATTTAGATCAATATTGAAATCTTGAAATTTTGTATTCGTTTGAGCAGACAGAAATTGTGTCTACATAAAAAGGAATCAGGCTAATATTCAACTGCCTGTAAGTATTTTGAAATGAGTGAGCATTCTATTTGCATTTATCAACAAACTTTTATCTATTTGATGTGAATTTTACTTACGAGCATGTTTAGACACGCACGCATGAATGGCTTTAATTTTTAAATGAATTTACGGGGAACACACATTCACTTAATGAATGACTCTACGAATATGTGTGTATGTAGATAAATATCGCGACCTAAAACGACCTATTTCACAATTGATTTTAAGCGGATATTTATATAAATTTGCAGGCTATTTCTTCGAAATAACGACTATAGAAGAAAATGAAATGTTGGGGAAAGAATTAAACAATTTCATAAAAATCTGTAACCGTAGAAACTTACATTGAACATCTCTAAATTTTTTAATTTGACGATAATTTTTCATATCCTGTAAGTTTAAAATATGTTGGATAGAACATTTTGCGTTTCAGTTAACGCTATGTACGTGTGTTTGCGGACAGCTACACACACTTTTATGTGTGTAAATAATTTTTTTTGTTTGAGTATAAAAATCAACTGCGACCTTGGAGTTTGAGTTTATTTTATTATTTCTGGTGATTTATATTTTTTGTATTCCAAATATTAAATCGATTCCACTATTTGCCTTCTAATTGACTTTTCCAATTGTGATATTAATTGCAATTCGTTCTAATTCTGGCATTAAAATTCAACTTTAAAGCTGCGAATATTAAGAGCAGACGAAAATAAAACTTTTTAAATATTTACATTTTTAATGAATTTTATATTGAATATTATAAAACTCTGGGGCAGGCAGTTTATTTTGAATTTTATAAAGTTAGTTGAAATAAACTAAAAAGGAAAATTAGTTGTTACGTTCTGCTGGAATTATGATTATAGAAAACATTCTAAAATATTTCAGTCTTAATAAAAAATTGTAATTTAATGCGAAGATCATGGATTATATTGAAGGCATATCAGTGATAATTAAAAATTAAGCAGACGTCGATACAGTCTTGAACTAAAATGAACGCTATAGCGCCCTCTTCGGTCGGTATTGTAACTAAATAGTCACGTTACATTCAATTATTATTGAAAGGATATTTTTCCTACATTCATTTCAGAAATACGTGATATACATTTTAAGTCAACATTAATTTAATAATCCAACTTTACACAGCAGAGCAAAACTGTTATTTTTGAAACACGCTACACTTTCATCATCAGCAGTCATGTGCAGTTTTGTTCATGACTATTGGGTGACTTGAAAAATCAATCTTAATTAAATTTAACTCCTAACGTGTTTGGGATTTTTTGCCTTAAAATATGTTATTTTTTAATATCTAATTTGTTTTTTAATCTATTAGAAAATGTGAGTTTGAAGGCGAAAAACGGCAATCACAATCAGGATAAATCTAAAATGATGATTTTGAAGAGTGAAAAATTATTTATTTTCAATGGAATTCTTATGAATATAATTTGTATTCCATCTTGTTCTGTAACTATTTGCCAACAGCATGTCCAGATAATATCAAAACTATGACATTCTGTATCGCTTTTTCCAACTCGTTCGTTTTGATGACTAGACGCTTTTAGCCTCTTTTCTATGGGTACATGTAAATTTGCATGTTTATGCAAATAACGAAAAAACAATATTTTAAATGATATACAGCCAGTTTAACTGCAAGTGGTATGTGCACTTCAGATCCATATTCAATCTTCCTTCTTGCTATTGAGAAATAGTTTGCTGTGATTTATTTGAATTTAAATTTCTTTCATTCTGAAAAAGTCTTAAGCGAAAAAGTTTGAATTTCCGTTTTCAACAAACTAATCAAAGTAAGAAATAAACAAAATAATTTAATCTTATTAAAGCAAAATTTAAATGTCCTTACACAAGGTTCCTTGTCAATCATAAATATCCGGTTGTTAAAAACTGTAGAATTTACAGTTGACCCTCGTGTAGTGTTTAATTTACAAATGTTTTCATTCTTAATTGAGTTCGCGTCACATAAATCCCAGATTTATTTTTACTCATGTCCGATTTGGATTTCAATTACAAGTAAGTTTGAAATAATTATTTCCAATTATTCAACATAAATATTTGTTGGTTAAACAAAGTTTTTAAGTTGTATAACAAACAATTTTACTAAATGATATTTGCCACTTTTGCAAATTGAATACTGAAAGTTTGGTAACGAAAATTGTATATTAAGAAAAGCTTATTTTTATGAAAAACAAAGTTTTATTTAAACAAGAGTTCTGTCTGTTCTATTATGATTTTAGTTTCAAGTTGAAGAACTTCGCAAAACTATATGAGCTGTGATTTAGGTGGGTTACCTGTTCTATCCGTTTTATTTTTATTAAATAAGCCATTAAAAAATATTTAATTTTTTTAAGTAGTATTTCTTTTAAATCAAGACATTCTTGGTTCTATGAACTTCTATTATATTTTATTTGCTGTCCTGTTGAAACTTTACAGCTCTTTATTATTGTGGCAACAATGAATTATTTATTTTTTGGTAGTAAAAAATTCTTTTCAGTTGTTTCTCACAGGGAGTGAAGATTGAATATTTTTATAAAGTTTGGCGAAATTTTATTATCAAGTATTCCGTTCAGACAGTTATTTATGCAGAGTATCACAGGAGTCCAATTGTTTTGAAAAATATTTATATATGCAGAGGCTTAAAAGAGTCAAATTCAATATATTTCTCTGAAATTAAAAATTAATTTTTAATGGAATATTTATCATCATGTCTTTCTGAGATTTAAATTAAGTTCGAACAATTAGCCTAAGAATCTGAATTCGATTTAATATAAAAATTAATAATATTTGATTTTGAGGTATTCAATCGGTTAACCATACATCGGTTGAACAATTAATTACTATCATATTAACTATTCATTAATTTAAACTTTACTGTTTAAATTTTTGACTGTTAAGGCGGACGATTCTGGTCGATTTTTTTTATTTTTTGTACACTTTTCGCGTATTTTTACGTGCGTTAGTATAGCTTTCATTTCATATAGAAGAGATTCTGCGCTTGAAATCGTAGAGTTTTCATTTAAATTCTCAAATGGTTTATAAAAGTCTTATAAAAGTCTTGATTAGGTTTGAAACTTTTCAAAACTGTGGTTGAAGTCTACTGACGATTTGGCAAGAGCGCCAATGAAATGCATATAGACATTGCTTAACCACCCAACAAATAAATTTCATAGTATAATAGTATAATGACAGTACGTTAAATAGTTAATTTATTAATTTATATTATATGTATTAAAACTAAAAAATGTATGAAAATTTTTCATTTAAAAGTTAACCGATTAATTTAAAATTAACTCATTAAAGAAAAACCGCATTTAAATTTATCAGGCGATTAACCGTTTAATTGAATACAAACTGCATAAGAAACAATCTGAACCATCTAATACAGCGACTAAAACTGAAGGTTTGGAAAAACTTAGCCAGCTGTTCGTAACAGCTCACAGATAATTCTTCAATATATAAAGAAATATTCAAAATTATATGAGCATCTCCGTAAGTGAACGATTCTACTCGAAATTTTCTGAAGAAGAATACCGAAGTCGTTTGGAAAAATTAAAAATAAAAATCGTTGTTATGTATAATAACATGTAAAATAGTTTCGCATTCATATACATATTTTCATTACTTAATTATTTTATGAATATCAGAGTCAATATGTTGCTAATGTTGTGTATAATAATATATTCTGATTAAATCAACAACCAAACATCAGAATTGGTAGCTATGCATGGATGTATACCTGTGTGCATTTACGTATGTATGTATGCACATTTACAAATTATTTTTCCTGCCAAAGATCTAATACACAAATGTCAAGTTTACTTTACCAATTTGAATAAAATATTATAATACAATAATATTGTCTGTTTTTGTATAGTTCTATAAACGTATGCAAGGACTTGACTCCTTCCACTTCACCAAGCATACATACAAACACATCTATGCACACATATTTGCCTTAAAAATATATATAACAAAGTATTGAAACACAATATTAAATTGAAGTATCACGACGAGTCATAACAGCCAGTACAACATTAAAATAATTTTTTTTACTAAAATAAAGTTGTTATTTTGTATTGTACACGTTTCTTCTAATACAATAAGTTATTCATGCAAACATAGTTGCCAGATCGAAAAGGAAGAAACTCGTTTAGTGGGATTGTCACAAATACCTTGGACGAAGAACGATATAATTCTAAGAATCGCTAGGTTTTCTCATATTTTTGATATAAAATAGCCATTTTGATAAATACAATTTAACTGAATGAGGCACAACTTTTACTTTTTTTGGGTGAATTCTTTTACAGTGATCAATGAGTTTTTGTTATGACTTAAATTCTTTTCAATTCTTATATATTTAAATAAACGTTTGTAATCAGCACAATTAATATTAAAGACTAAATTATATATTTATTTAATAAGAGAAACCTATTAAATATTTGATTTTTTTAAATTTTAAGCAATTTTTTATCGATGCGACATACCGACACATATATACGAGCTCCAAAAATGAATTTTGTTTAAAAAAAAAAACGACAAGTTATACAAAAATTTGTTTCTTAAAATGTGGCAGCTAATGAACAGACGTAATTATAATATGCCGCCTAAAAGTTAGTTCCTTAGTACGTAGTCATAAGAGCTACACACTGTTTCATAAACGTTATTTTCCCAACCAATAATATTGTGCTTGTATGTATTTACAGTAGAGTGCAGAAGAATAGTTTCAATCACCCATTTACGACGTTTCCCAATTTGAAATCATTTATCTGTTGTAACACATATTGCTACGCTATATTTGAGTTATTATTGAGAGGGGAGTTTGGCCGCATATATTGTGCGACTTAAAACCTTTAAAATATTGTGTATCAGGCGTACGTCAAAGGATAACAACAAAAACGGCTCAGTTATAAAAGCGCTAAGATCGCCAATTGTATTGAATGTTAGTTTTCTGAATAGTTAATACTTTTTTGTAACTTTTTTGCAACTAAAGCTTTTTCCAACGCTGTATACATTTTCTAATTTACCTGCAGTGCCACGTCCTTCTTAAACTACATATTTCAATTTAGTTACACTTCGTGCCTTCTGCTATTAAGAAGTTTCTCTTGCAATAAAAATAAAGAAATATATATTGAAAATGTAACAAGTTTTTGACGAAAAGTGTAAAATTAAGCCTGCAGGTATGCTGTATTTCATTTTAAATAATAAGTTTTATATTGAAATAATAAGCGGAGTTTAAAGTATCGTTTGTTGCTACAACAAAAAAATTTGTGATTAACTGGTAGATTTAGCTGAATTTCAATTTTGTGCATAATTTTTGATTGCGTTAATGAAATGTAATTAAAATGTAATTGCTTCTTTACTTTTTTTTAACGGTTTCCTATAGTAATTAAGAAAGTTTTTGCCCTAATAATGGTGGTGTGAGCAAAAGTAATAAATATACATATTTCGTTAAAAATGTATTATGCGAGGGAAGTAAATAGTGGGCATACCTATTAGTTATCACGGCAACACAAAAATAAAACAAATTGTGATCCTTTCAAGTGTAAATGAGAGCTAACTGTGGAAATAATATAGTTATAGCTAGAAATTTAGAATTTCCCAAATACGTTATTGAATACAAGTAAATTAGCTATTTCATATAAAAATATAATTGGTTATAAAAACAGATTTACATTTAGAACGGAAAGTTTTCATTATAGATTTCTATTTAATATCACACAGCAAAGCCACACCGCGTACAATCCAATGATCAGGATTTTTAACAGTTTTTAGCCATAGAGCTGTAATATAATTTAAATCGGTTCGGTTTATCTTCTTATAAACAGGACACTAAAAAATATGGACAAACAAAACTCTGTAACTTTACGCAAGTAATTATAGTATTCTCAAAACATACAGTGTAAAGTTTGGAACTTGGGCTTGCTGTTGAGTTTATGGCGGATATTAGGACCACTGGCATTAAAACATATAACACTTTGTTGGTGGACTCAATCAAACGCGAAGTCTTGCGATCCCAACCAGCACCATCTAAATAGAGACCGTGAACAAAGACACCTTCTTTTGGCGGCTTTTTACAGTCCTCGATACCAATTTTCAAAACATCATTTACCATTGTGACCTGATCTAAGGCCCAGCCAGTGTGAGCTCGTGCGACTTCCTGCCTCATGGCAGTAAGAAAACCTTGAGGATTAAAAAATCCTGACATCCAAAATACCACAGGACGCCCCTAAGTGATAGATTTTGTTTATTTTTTCTTTAACACATGTACGTACGTATGCGTGTAATTTGAAGTGTCAGGGAACTTACAACAAAACACCAAGAATGGAATTGAGCATTTCTTTCCAGTAATTCGGTAAACCAAAAGCCCAGAGTTGATGAGACCCAACTTCCTCTAAGCCAAACAGTTGGCACACGGGCATTGAATATATTATCTAAAGCATCTCTTAGTTGTTCACTCATAATTATAGTACCCTCAATCGCCAAAAGAAGATCTTTAAGGGTGGCTCTAACCAATATAATGATCTAAAGAAGGAACATTTTGTTATTTTACAATTTAGTTCGTGAATTAGAAACCTTTGGTGTGAAGCGTGAAGTGTGAAACAAAAGAATTGCGTTTTAATGGAAAATAGTTTGTTTAATTTGTTTAAAATGCCCTAATAGTTTTATGAAATAATATACATATGAATGTATGTTTGTGTGTACGCATGTGTTTATGTTGTATATTGCATACAATAGAAACTATTTAACAACAACTGACATTTTTGAGGTTGAAGAAATTTTGAGATCAAAAGGAGGACCAAGTCCTTTCCGAGGAATACAATATACTCTGCCTTGCAAGGATAGGAGTGTAGAGAAGAGAATATGTAGAACCCATTTTTATTTATTATTGTTTTATTTAGCTGATGAAGTTTTGTGGTAATGTGCCCTTTAGTTCATGATGGTGCGAATCACTGTCGCAACTTATAGCGTTTAATATAATCATCCAAAAAAAATTTATTCCGTAGTATACACGTTACCAATTGCTTATCTCTTTTAATATAGTAAAATATGAAACGATTTCTATGTACTGCAAGAGAAATCTAACCTCTATTCACAAACAAGTAACTTTTTAAAAACGTACTTGCAAAGAAAAATACCTACATATATAACTGGTTTTCAGGTTGTAAAAATCAAAGGCTATAATTTGTACTGATAGTCTTAGTGCCATCAGAGCTTTAAAAAATAATCTTAGTGGCACATATGACAACGTAATATTTAAAAAAATTAAAGAATAATATTGTAATTCTTTGGATACCATCACATATTGGTATTCAAGGAAATGAGAGAGCAGACATTGCCGCAAAAGAAGCTTTGAACATACAACAAATAGGTGAAGCTGCCTGTTTCCCTATAGCTATGACTAGCATTTTCAAAATGTATAAAAAACAACAAAACCCTACTATTGCAAGACCAAAATATTTCAACAACCTAACAAGGCAACAGTGTATAATGTTAGCTAGACTTAGGGTTGGAAAGGCTGTTGTTAACACAAAATTTTATTACGAAAAGAATGAACTACCAATATGTACAACTTGTAATGTCCTTCTAACAATCCCAAATATACTTATTGAATGTACAAAATCAAAAATAAATGAACCTTTGGAAAAAATTCTTAGCTGTGAAAATGATAGATTCTTGTCTACAATAACTAAAAGTCTAAAGAAGCATGATATTGATGACATCTGATACCAATTTCCATTATTATATTTTCGTTATTATTTTATTGTTTAATTCTAAATGAAGTTACTTTTTCTTATTAAAATTGTTTTGCTATTTAATTATTAATTAATTTTTGATATAGATTTTGAATTTTTTGTTATATTAGTTATTTTTAAATTTAATTTTAAATATTGTTAAATTACATTTAAAGTTTAGTTGCAAATGTACATATTATTATATATGTTACATATACATATACATATATAACACTATCTATGTGCATATGGTCTAGTTACCCGGCACATTTATATAGTATATTTTATAAATTAAATTTATAAAATATAATTGAAATAAATAAATAAATAAATAACTGGTTTTTCGAAAAATTACTTTTTGGCAGAAGTAATTTTTTGGAAATACTTCTTTTTAGAAAAAATACCTCTTGAATAAATAATTTTTAACAAGGTAAATCAAGCAAATATTTTTTATAGTAGGACTAGAACCCAGCGGATGATCCCGCTGCCGGAACTAGAAAGGATGGGATGGTGTGCGGAACACATTTAAATAAAGACGTATACATTTCAAACTTATACTTCGCCGGAAAATATTTGGTTCTCCCTAATTTATTAGTCTTACTTCAAAATATTTTTGCAGCTTTGTTTCAGAAAGCTGTTGCCGAGCAAAATCGTGGCGTGAACGAACAACTAACCAAAAGGTTAATTTTGTGTTAGTGTATAAGGTTTTATCAAGACATAAATTATTGTCGTTTTGTTAACGACTTCAAACGTTAGCGAAAATTTATGGGTTTTCATTTGTACATCTTACCTTTTGCATCTGGTCGATTTCTTGTCTAAGAAATATATTCATGGAACTCGTGGCGCCCATTTCCCTCAAACGTTCTTTTACCTCAAACAAATCATAAGGAGCAGGAACTTTACTTTCCATTTCTCTGACTTGGCGAGCAACTTTGTCTTCTCTGGTTTCTCCTCCAGCACTAGATGTCTCTAAATGTTTGTCTTTCAGTTTAAATTTGCAAGAAAAACAAATAGTAATTGATTTACCTTTTGGCTGTATGGATATAATCGTATCCAATATACTCATTGTTGAATTTTTTTGATAAGTAATTTCAGCATTTGAGTGAAAACCATACACTTGAGGTGGGTCAATATTAGGCATTTCTTCAATGGCAGTTAAATAGGAGTCTTGCTCTTTGAAACTCATTACCTTATAGCCCTTAAAGAATTCAAAAGTCTCATCAAATAGCTGATCATGAAACCAAACGCGTCCAAAAGTGTTTAGCAAACGTTTGTCATAATCATCAGTAACACGGCCACCATATTGAACCTCACCCAACATATAACGTACAGTGGTCCAACTAATACCTTTGCCCGGTTCCAAATCATCCAAATGGTTTTGCACGAACAAACAACTGGCATACCAATCAGCCGAGTTGAATTCGTAGGGAATATTCCAGCCCAATGGACCAAATTTACGCCTCTCTTGGACCACCGTATGTAAGAATGATATGGCATATACCAGCGGATGATAATAGGCCGATTGAGAATAGTCCAATAAATCTTGTGATAAATCGCTATAGGTTCTCTTAAGACCTGCTCTAACACCAGCAGGTGGCTCGTTAGTAAACTTCAAAGACATTTGTAGCAACGATATGGAGAAATTATTATGGGGTTCAGTCGTAATCCAAATTCTAAAATTTGGACTATACGACGATTTATCAGCCTTTTCCAGCTCTAGTAACAGCAACGTTAATTCGTCCATATAGTCCAAACCCAAATGACAATTTTGCAGTAAAACCCAGCTGCCATCTTCTAGGGAATTAGACACCAATTTACGAGCATGTATTTCCTGACCCTGCCCCATTGAAATAGGATAGCATTTCAGTTCATTCTTCTTCGCTAAAGCCTCTATGTTCGACGACGGATCGGAGCCCATTGAAAGGAAGCATACAATGGGCGTAAGAGGTTTACTTTCCAACAAAAGAGCATCAAAATTTAAAACAACCGGTTCTGCGAATTGTTCCCCTAAGGAGTTGGCTATATATTTACGACTTTGTGATAAAGTACGATCTGTACACCATGATCGTACAAGTAGCAGCTTGCGAAATGGATCCAATGTATTAAACCCATTTGGAATGGTTTCATTTTCAGGACTTTCTTTTTTATACCATTGGAGCCAGGCTCGTTCGTTGTTTGAAACCTTATCTAAAATTTGGGCATATTGCTCTAAGCTAGATAATTGAACTAAATTCAGCCAGGTCTCATCTGTGATCCATTTAAATGGTACCGCTGGACAATCGTTTAGGTTTAATGCAGCACCACCCTTAATAAAGTTCTGAAATTCTTCATAGCTAATCAGATCCAATTGACGATCTATGTTGAGTGCCATTAGCAAGACAAATAGAAATTTATCTTTTTCATACAGGCCGCGAGACTTATACCTATAGATCTCAAAGGTTAAATAACTGATAATGCGTTGGATACGTTTTTGTGTGATGTGGGTTTTGGCCGACAGATGCATGCTGGCATCAAAACGATCGAGAAACTGGACCAACGATGTCTGATACATCATGTTCACATTCGCCATTGCACATACCAAAAAATATAAGACGCTGCCTCGTGTAGCCACGGGACGATATTCCTCACGGGCTACATTGATTTTAACCTCTGTTATTCTGGCGATTTCTAATTTTTCACTCACTTCAATGGCTGTATTTTTACTGGTATTCAATACCTCTATGACTGTAACATCATCTAAAAGACTGCCTTCGGTAGTAGATAATTTATGCAGTAAATTCGCTTCGAGTTCCTTAATTTTTTTCATGTTTCCTGTTACAGTCTCAACTAAAAGTGTACGTTCTTCTTCCAGTTCCTTGCGTTCGGTAAGAATAACTCTTCCCAACAGTTGATCTTCTAAGCCTTTCATGGTCACGGTAAAATCTATTATACAAGTACGTGCCGAAACTTCGGGCGTATAGGACGGATTAGGTAATTTGGTAGTTATATAACAGCGAAAAGCATCATTATAATCAACTTCTTTGTCACCCAATTTTATCTTGTAAGTGGTGCCAACTTTCAAAAGATTGCGATCTAGAATATTGTCCAAACAAGGATCTAACTCTTCACCAACATCTTCTATGATCACCGGCAAGCCCATGCTGATTGCATCCTCAACATGGGTGCGGAAGTAACGATGTGACAAATTGGTAACAATTAAACCATTCTCTTTTTCTTTATTATTAATCCAAGCTTTGCCCTGAGACTGAGGGTCAATTAACAGGGGAAACCTTACAGCTTTTGTAGCAATAATGCCGTTTTGTATGGACAGTTCATCAGTGGGCAGGCCCTGCAGGTTCCACTCTCCAATTTGAGTGCGATCGCTTAAGCTGTCTATAATATTTATATTTGCCGATATGGGTATTAAATGTTCCATTATTTGTTTTAACCACTGACTCTGCAAATCACTACGGAACTCTTGATTAAATGGACCGGTATAAGACAAAAACGCCGTCAAAAGAATCGAGTCGCCCACCAAACGTTCTATTTCACTTTTGAAATGAGCAATCTGCTCGGTCCAACGAATCTTTTCTCCAGCTAAGCCATTAATAAGAGCCGTGGCAGCATCCATTTTGTCTTGACATTTCTTAGCCTCTTCAAGAACAGCATTTTTCTTGGCAATCGCATCATCAAATTGCTGTTGCACTTTAGCCAATTCACGTTCTTTAGCTGCAAATAAATCTTCAGCTTCCTGCAAGTCTGCAGAAGCTTTTGAATATTTGGCCTCCTGTACAGCCAAATTAGCCTTCAAAGGCAATACTTCCTTGTTAACTTCATAGTACTTGGCCATAGCAATAGTCCATGACAACAGACCAGCCACATTGCCACAGGCCACTTTAGCGGCCTCAAACGTATACATGCTTTAGAAGAATTAATAACAATTAAATGTTTTAAGTTACTTTTACTACAGCTTACCTATAGTTGAAATAAGGCAACATTAAGTCAATCATTTCAGCATTAATCGTATCTGTGGGATATTCTACAATTTTTTTCAGAAAACTAGTATCAGACATTACTTTAAGAGACTCCTCCCATGAACTCTCCAGGAACTGTTTCTCCGCATCATATTTTACCGCTTTAATGTGTCTGCGGAACAATATGCACACACAATCCATGATCAAGGTAATCAAATATGGTGGCTTTCCCAACTTACGCACTGTAGCTATATCAGCAGCTTTGATTGTCTGGGAAAAGGATAATAAGAAAAATTATGTAATGTTTTATTAATCAATACAAAAGTACCTTTAAAGCTGCTTCAGCTTCTTCCAATGCCGGTCTAGCTTCTTCCAACTTGCCCTCGGCTACTGCTTTATCGGCAGATATTATTGTCACAAGTTCACCAGCCTGTGCTTTCTTCTCTGCCACTTGGGCTTTTATAACTTCAGCAGCAGCCGTGGATTCGGCAACAGTTTGTAATACCTGCTCGGCTTCTTCCGTCGCCACCACAATTACTTTGTTCATTTCCACTAAATCTTTCTTCAACACGGACACAGATGCTCCTGCCTCGTCTAGTTTGTCCAAACCCGAAGACATTCTTTCAGATAATTCCAATATATTAATCTGTCTATCCTTGTAAAGGTTTTTATAACTTCCGAGAAATGATATCAAAGACTTGGGCGTTACAAAAGTAGTTCTACGGAACTTATCAAAATAGGATATACACGCTTCGGAAACAGTTTCATGTATCCAGCTCATTATATCGATGACTCCATCTTTGACCTCATTCGAACAGACGATTTCAAAGTTTTCCAGATAGTGTCGGGAAACAGCAACTCGTGCATCCTCTGGCCACTTTTGGAACCAATCAATTACACAGCCTGATATTAAGCCCGGAAATTTCAAAGAACGACCACGAAACTTTTCACCGATCTAAACAGATATATTAAATAAAAAGTTGAGGCCATTGAAGTAAAACTAAATATAATATTTACGGGCGAAAAACAGAGAGCCACATGAAGGTTTGAGCGAGCCCGTGATATGAAGAAATCATAAAGATTATCTTGTGTGGGTGGTCGTCTGGGCTGGATCTTTTTCATAATGGGTGTAATTTCATTGTAGATTTCATCTAAAGACAAAATGTTCAGGGGTAGTTTTATTTAGATCTGTAAAAAGGCGAATTCTTACCCATTTCATCTTTAGGAAATAGATTTGCTATTTCTCCCGAACTCAATATATTGTTAATATACTCTAAGAAACCCTCGTCTTTAATTTCGTTATCGGTGAATATGAACGTTATGCCTTTGCCTTCCAGGCCAGCAGTACGATATAAATATTTTAAATCGTCTACTAAATTGCCGGCATTGTAGGCCCGAGTCAAAGTTATTTGGAAAAATGTATAGCCTGCTATAAAAGAAGCCAAACGGGTCAAGCTTTGTTTGCCAGAGCCACCAACTCCCACCAGCAATGCATTGCCCCTTTAAGATATATATTTTTAATCAGGCCATTCATTTGTACGCCTTAATTTTAATTAAAAATTTAAAACAACATGATAATTAAACGCTTACCTGGGCATACTGATAGTGCGTGATATGATCATCAAATGAACCAAAGCATCGTGAAAGAAAACCAAGTCCAAAGAAAAGCCTCGAACGTATTCGTTGAACTGTCCCATGTACCAATAGGCACGGTTTTTAACATCTTCCATGCTGCGGAAACAAAATAAATATATTTGATGTTTGAGTTATTACTAGGGTATTCCAATAATTGATTATTATTCGATTAACTTTGAGCGGTCTGTTCGAAAACATAATATTATTAAAACATTATATAATGAAAAACATCATGTTATTAAAAATATATTCATCATATTATTAAAAATATAGACATGCTAATCGGTTTACTTTCAATCTCTCCAAAATCCGCAACACACCAAAAAATGTATTCGGAATCAAATTTCACCAAAACAAAATAAAGCACTCGTTTGGACTTTAGCTATATAGTCCTTTTCAAATATTAATTTAGAAGATTAAAGTTGAAGCTATTTTTTACTTTAAAAGTGTTACTTTTTCCCTTTTAATGAATTATTATTTTACTCTTTACTTTAAAATTTCTATCTTATTTTTAATATTCTAACTTAGACAATGATAAAATTCTGTGATCAACCGAATAATATTGAACTAGTTGATAATAATTGGATTATATTATTCCTCTAATAATTATTCCCGTGATTAATCGATTAATATAAAACCTCGATAAATCGAATACCCTAACCATCACATTAAAAAAAAAGAGAACCTTGGAATTTCTTCATAAACTTTTGGCGGTTCCAGCGATACCTCCTCATCATCCCCTTCAACAGCATCTGGCGGATCTCTGAGAAAATCAACAAAGAAAGTTTCCTGATCGGGGAATATATCCCAATAATCGCCCAACTGCTCCTGAGCGTCTTTCTTCATGCGTTCCATAAACCAAACAGTATCCTTAGAGTCGGTAAAGCGATCCGATATAACACGACAGCATTCGTGACGCCATAACTTCAAAACATCTACTGCACTTCTACACTCCTCTGGTGCCACTTTCAAAATACCCTCCCAAATCCTGGACAAGTCACGCAAGTTAAAAACGTAATGAAAATTCGAAGGTGTGGGTAACATTTTGATTTTGACATTTTGCCAGAAAATACGTGTCAACGGTACTAAAACTGGCACAACATCAACTACGTCCTGAACAAAACGAGCCAAACAAAAGTACCCGGTACTGATTTGGCTGAAAATTTGATCCATAGAATTATTGCTGGGTAAGGTACAATTGAAAATGGACATATGACGTTTTAAGCGATGTGGTATATCGTTGCGGCCACCTCCTGGATGTATCATAGCCGCTAACATTTGTATGTCCAATATGGTTGAAAAGTCTCCTAGTAAAAATATTTACCAACATGAAATATAAGCGAAGAATGAATTACGATTAGAAAAAACTACCCGGTCTGTCCAAGGAATAAAAACCATGCTGTTCAATCATTTGACGTACAATTTCATTGGTAATTTGATCTCCCCACGCATTAATTACCGGCATATTTATATCGTCTATAAATATGGTCATGGATCTTTGACCAGGCGGACCATAAGTTGTACCCACACGCTTTTCCACATATGATTCAATGATGCGCTAAAGTTTAAAAAATCGTGAATAAACCGTTCTAATATCCTCCCTCCCTCCCTCTCTCTCTCTATCTCTCTCTTACTTACCTGATACATGTTGGGCGTAGTGGCTGATGAAAAGTTAAACGATTTGGATAAATGCTCTTCAGGATCATAATTCGACATGTAAGCTTTAACCATGACCGTTTTGGCGGTGCCCTGTTCTCCAATTAACAAAACCTGTTTACGTTGCTTGGAAATATTATGCATTAGGAAAGCGGTTCGCACATTGTCGACATTTGGCACTAAAATCGAAGCAAACTCCGGTATGGTGTCCTCAGGATAAACATAACTTTCCACACGCGTATTCCAATGCTGCCAGTTGCCACTATCATCCACGTAGTATTCAAATATAGTTTCATTTGGAAGCTTTTTGGGCCATTCTAGAAGAGGGTACAGTTTATTTTTTTAAGTGTCAAACATATGGCAAGTGCTGTCACACTTTATCAAACGTAACGGATATTGTTCGATAACTTATTCTTTCTGCACGGAATTTCGAAATCGTATGACTACTTGCTGCCTGTTCGCCGATGCCGCAAGCTATCATTCTATCAAATAAGTAACATTTAAAACAAAAACAATTTTTGCAATTTGTTGTTGTTTTCAATGTTATTTATTCGATCAAACGATTGTTTTCGACATCGGCGAACATGCAGTAAATTTCTAAAATGTATCAATTTAATTACTCATTTTAGAGGGATGTTTTAGCAAAAAATCTTCTAATTTTTCACGTTCATCAATTTCCAAAACTGATCCCAACGTCCACATCATAGCAAAAAGAAATGTACGTTCCAAATAGATTTTCGATCTATTACTGCAGTCTTCCAATAGACCATCGAGTATTTCCAAAAACTGTTTTATGTAAATTGCTTCCAGTATATGCATTTTGGCTGTAAGTTTTGTTTGTAAAAAGAGATGGGCCTCATCGTATATTGACTCAAAATATGTTCTAAATAGTTCTTGTTCTAATGCTGGTTGTTTTCGAACCCATGCTGAAATATGTACAAAGGAAAATAATGAACGTACTAGTTAAAGAAAACACTATTATATTACAGACAAAATAAAATTATTTGATTAACCGAATAATATCAAACTGTTCGTTTGAATTTATACATCGGATTATTCAACCGATTAATCGATTGAACACCCTATTGCTTGTGGACTTTAAAATTGCAATTTCTCCATGTCTTACCTTCCATATAAATAGTCCATTTCAATACCGATGAGCTCATAAACGTCATGCCTACTCTGGATATGGTGGCCGGTGAAGCATTATCCACATTATCTGGTTCAAAGACTAACTTTGAATTTTCAGCCATTTTTATACGATCACCATTGGCCAACGTCAACGTTTTATTATCATCCAAAACGGAATTTAAGTTTTCAATCCAAACAGCATCGACTGGACCGTCTAAAACGATCCAGGTATTTTGATTTTTGGGCGCCTTCAGTGAACGCCTCCATAAAGTGGAAAATATACCATCAGTCCAATCATTTGTGGCAACATCGAGACGGCCAAACATTTGAGGAGCAGTTATAGCTTTTGGATTCATTCTCATTTCTTTGTGAGGACTGCCCATTTCCGTAAAACACTTTAGCATGGCAGTAGTGCAACTAGTTTTTCCCGAGCCTGTAGGACCCATTAACATCAACCCATGTCTGACCAAAGAAGTTTCATACAACTGCACAACTTTCAAATTCCATTCAGGATTATTAACGTATCCCAATTCTTCGGTAATTTTTACTAAAGCCTTTTGCAAATCTTTGTACGTGTTCGTTGTAAGTTTAATACCAGGGAACATGTCATCAATAAGTGATAGAAAGAGACCTTCATCTTCATCTATCAGTTTAGAGACATTCATGTCCCGTAAAACTCTCATGACTATAGTTTCTTCAGTGTCAGTGGGATTGGCACGCTTCTGCGAGCCTAAAGTACGCAGTACCGATAATATATTACGCAAACCAAAATCATAGTGAACTTGTTTCGACAACTGTTCTTCGCACAACTTATAAAGAGTAAAGAATTTACGCGACAACACTAAATTTTCTTTGAAACCACAACTGGCCAATTTAACGCGTATAATTATTGCACGATCTGGCACCATCATTGCAACTGAACGGAACATAATTTTCAAATTTTCAGGTAGTTCTTGACGTCCTGCATAGCCAGGATTCATGGTTATAAATAGACCAAATTCCGGATTCAAACTAACTAAATCACCATCACTGAATATAAACGAAGAGCGCCTTTCCCTGCGAGCTGTCAGAACAATGCTAAGAGCATAAATTTTATTAAAATTATATGATGAGTGTTTTGTAATCCGTGAGACTTACTAAATTTGTTGGGCGGCAACCGATAACACTGGCAATTCAATGCGATTAAATTCATCAAAACAACCCCACGATCCAGACTGGGCCAAGCCTTTATAAATGCGACCTAATCCTCTAAAATCCATTTGATCAGAGCAATTGAATACCACCACCAGTTTGCCCAAAGCTCTACCCATGTCTTTAGTGGTTTCTGTTTTACCCGTGCCAGCAGGTCCAGCCGGAGCACCTCCCATAGACATACCTGGTGATGGGAAGGGTTTAAAATATCAATGCGAGGATGATCACATAGTGTATAATATTATTTGTGGCCTTTTCTCAGCTCTTCGTAACGATTCTTTAACCAATTTTAAGCATAAATTAGCAATTATATATTTAATAAATCATAAACGCCCACTCCACATAATGGCGACGTAGCACTGGTTACAAAATTCGATACTACAAAAACTATTTTTAGCTCATGATGAGGGCTGTCAGAATGTCTTGATTAACAAGAGTGTTTGATGTTCGTCAAGACTCAAGAAAAATGTTTGCCAAAATTTTTTTTTTTATAATCTATATAAAAAACACATTCACCCCTATCGTGAATAGCAAGTGAAATTTTTGTCCCATGACATCTCTATTTCCAATGAAGAGAAAAATGCTATCGTGAGTCACCCATGAAGAATTTTCATCTACATCTGTCTTCTCAGTGAATGTGAAAACAGAAAATGAAAATAATTAGATATCAAAGATATACGAGTGTAATATAATAGTCTTGAGTAAAATTAAAGAAAAACAATTATTTATTCTAAGAGTGTTAGTTCGACTGCAATGGTCTATTTGACTATTTATCGTTTATGTAACAAAATTAACTTTTGGTTAACTTTTTGGAAACCCAACAAAAAAGATTAGCAAAAACGCTAACATTTTAGCCACAGCTGTGTAAAATTATAGTCAGTTGTCTTGAACCGTTTACGAGTCACCGAATTGTGGTCTAAATACAAGATTTTAAACCACTGCCATAGCATTACGTAATACGTGAACAGCCAATTAGTTAATAAGAAAATATAATTTCCATAGACTTTACCTATAGCCTGAGCTAATGTAATGTAGCAACGATCGGTTAGAGGAGTAATGGCTAGCCTCTCCGTGACACCCAGGTACTCATTTTGATAAATAAAATTAACATCAGTTATTCCAACTGTGACATCGTCATTATCTTCATTGAAATAGAAACGAGCTTGTTTCTGCCACTCAAAGCTGTTCGCCGTTCGTATGCGCAGTAGGCATAATTCATCAAAAATGTCTCTGAAATATTAAACCATGAATTTGTAGGAACTTGGGGTGCAGATTATGCATTTCTTACCTCTGGTGCACATGTATTGTTACCATAGTTTCGAAACGAATGCGATCCAGTGTCGTTAAATCTTTGACCGTCAAATCAATAAAATGATTTAAAAGATTCAAAAATTTCATATTTGTTCGTTTCATAATTGTCTTGTCGGTACGACATTTCCTTAAGGCATATTCGGCATCTTTGGTCCAATACAGTTGAACTCCTATTATTCCTGCCTGGCCACAAAACGATGGAAATTCTTCGGCAAAATTAAATTGTGGATCTTTTAAGCTGATAGCCATGCCAGCCAATATAGTGCGCATACTATCTTGCATTTCCTTGAGCAAGCGATTTAGCCAGATTTCAACACTACCCGTACATTGAACCGGATTTTCCAATAAAATTTTTTCATGATTCGCCGAGTTAAGGGCTATAATAACATCGTTTGTTTTTTCTTGGAAATCAACCTGCAAGAAATTTCAAAAGATAGAGAATAGTTTTATCAAATTCAACAAATTTTGTAGTAAAAAATCGCAAAAACTAACATAAGCTACAGCATCGAAAATGCTTAACAAATGAGGTTGTATTGTTGTGGGGTCCGATGCTTGTCCCAAAATCTCCAATAGCACTGGATCTGATACAAAGAAAAAGCGTGGAAATAGCAAACGCTTCGACTCCAAATAACCGGTCAACGATTTCTGACACGTTTCCAACTGTTCCAATAGCCAATTCAGCGCATTTGTTATAGTTTCATCACCCGTACAACATTCCACAGCATTGGGAATTTCACGAGCCCTATACATTATCTTGACATAATTTTTGTCGATATTACTGAAACGTTTGGCTTCGAAGGGCAATTGTTTGGCTATATCACCGCCCACAAACACCGCCTCCAGATACATCCATAGATTCTGAACAACTAGCCATTTTTCCAAAATTTCCCCAGTATTGACTAGCTTTTTCAGCCACAATTGAATATCTTTCTTAAATGGTGCATTATAACGATTCGATGATATTGAGTTCATAACCATTATGCTGTCTTCTAGGGTAGCAATGATTTCTAAAGTTTCCGTACCCTTCAAAACAAGATCTCCACGCGTCTTAAACTGTCCCAATTGTACATTGACTACCGACCAATCGGCTATAATCTGTTTCAATTTTGCTTCAATATCCAGCTCCTTGATGGCTCCTACACATATGTCTTCTACGTCTTCCTTGTTCTTTAGTATGGGAGCTTCCAATAGTGTTCCCAAAGTGAATTTAACACTGCTGGGATCGAATTCGGTCTTGAGCAAGGAATTCAAACGTTCCCAGTGCCGCTCTTTCATAGCCTTATTAGTCATGAGTTCCAGCAAAGGACAAGTTTCATTAAAGTCATCTATTTTCTTTTTTAAATCAATAAAAGCTGGCCACGATTGCATGCCCTTTGGCAATTTACGGCATCTAATTTGAAATTCATTTAATTCAGTACTGATTTTTTCAATGTCCACCTCGGCCCAAGGCATTTCATAATAATCGGATATAGTTTTCAAAACTTGAATATATAACGAATACAAACGATTTAAATAGTTGAATTCACGTTTGCGCTGATGTAATAAAGGACATTCGGTAATTGGTAGACCAAACAACTTTTCGCCACTGCTGTACATTTCATTTTTGCGCCAGAGTTCATCAAAACGGTTATGAAATAGAAAAACTCGATCGCTGGCTTCCTTTGCTGAAATGCCCTCAACCATGGGACCATTAGCCTCAAAGTCAGCATTGAATTGATCAAATTCTTGGACAAATGACTCGATGCCTTCGCTTAGTTCTTTCAGTAAGGGACCTTCCATTTTCGAAATGCGATCTGAAACTTTTTTCGCCTGCAAATGTAAGTTCATCAATTGAAAAGAAGTCATTTCAAATTTTAAGTAACGACATCGACGTCACATCAACTTGACAGCTAAAGTTGTTGCAACAATTAGTTGAATTAGTGGTTTGTTAGTATTCTTTAAGTCATATAATATTGATAGAGCACATCAATATTAGTCAGTTCTTGTAGACAAAAGAGTAGAGAAGTAGTAATTTTTCGCTGGCGTGTTGACTTGACGTCGATGCCCTGGTTCGTATAAAGAAAGTGTATTTGAAATTCGTTACGATGTGATTTGCACACAGTTCTAGGAAATCTTACATTCTCCAACATTTTGTTAAAGGATAATTGCAAGCTGTCCACCTTGTCATAGTCATCTTGTGGCACAAAAATATCAAACTGCGCAAACAAACCATATGCATCGACTATAACAGACAAATTCATATCCATCCTGAAATCAAAAGTATTATATCTTTTAAACATCGATTTAACTAAAATTTTTCATAAGTATTTACTGTATAAAATTATTTTGTATTTTTTCCAAGCACAACATGGCTAGACGTACATCATCCAGATCATTAATGGGCTTTGACAAAATTGTTTCTTGTTCAACAATAAAGCCAACCATTTCATCCAATTGTCTTTTATATTGGAGACTTAATAGTTGACCACACAAAGTTTTCCATTTCTTTGACTCTTCGATGAATTTGTCAAAAGCTTTTTCTGCAGAAAATTATATGGGAAAATTGCATGATTTATATGTATCAAGAGGTCATACCAGTGCTTCAAAGTCATGCGTATTCTAAATGCAGTCATCTCTATGAATAATAATTTTTCTTCTTTCACTACATTTGTAACCGTATATATACGTCCCGCGGTAAATATTTTTCGCGCGAGTATTTTCGCGTTTCGCTTTATTTATAGTTCGGCTATTAGTTTATTCAACGGGAAGGTTCGTCCATAAGAAATTTGTTTAATAATTGTTTTTTGTTCTAAACTATTTTAGTTTTAAAAACAAGAATGAAAATTTTTAAAATAATAGGCTTGATCGCGTACTTAGCATTGGGATCCCGTAATTTTTTGTTTGTATTAAAGTTTCAAAAAATATTTGGTTCATCGAATGCCCGTATACTTGGCTATGCATTTTGAATATAACTAATTTATTTTATTCTCATTTTGCCGACCTCTATGGGATAATGTGTGATATAAAAAAAAAATCATAGTTCTATCAGGTACATGATGAAAAACGATTTAGGCATGAAAACTTAGAATCTGCATTTCCAAGGTTCGACCGATTCATTAACAGCAAAACTCTGAGAAACACATGATTTCAGAGCTCTAATATGACCAAGACCTACAGCCGTATTAATATTTATTTATTATATTTTATTATATCATACCCATTCTTATTTCAATTGGTCCAATAGCTTGTCGCTTAATGCACTCCTTCAATTCGCTAGTTATGTTATCGTAATAAATAAATTTGTCTCTAATATCGACTGTTAACGGCGACGTATTGACAAATTCTTGTATTATATTGCTACGTTCGGAGGACCACAAATATTTGTATTTATTAAAGACATGTTCAAGGTATTCAGTTATATCATATTTAAACATCGCCAGGCCGTTAGCCAGATTTTGTATTGCTCTTACAATATCCTTATGTTCGATAACATAGCGATAGTAGTTGCGTTCATAACGATTTTCGTCTGCAAAACGGAAGTGGTTGAGAAAATGATTTGAAAAAATGGACATAATGAATTGCGTTATTATATATCTATCAAAAATCTCACATGCGTACTTTTGAAATATTGATAAAAATTAACTCACGCCATTAACGACATCCAATATGGATGTACATATAGTAGGATAATAAAACGATTAATCGATTAATTCGGGGTGAATAGTTCGAATAGTTTGGCCTTACTTTGAATCTAATCAACGTGGACAATAAGCGGAATAATTTTTTCTATATCCAGGTTCATCAAAAGAAAACAAAAAAATCGTTTGAAACATAAACATTTAAAACGTAAAATCGATTGGAAAGATTATTTTAGAAGATTAACTTAAACTTTACTGCTACTTTTTATTTAAAAACTTTACTCTTTAGTAATTTTGGCCTTACATTTAAACGAATTTACTAGACTAAATTAAAATTATTCAATTAACCGAAAAATACTATATTGTTCGATTATTATTCGATTAAATTTAAAAGTCAAATAACTGTTATTGTTATTAATCGATTAATACAAAACCTCAGTTCATTGAACACCCTAACACATAGACATTAGGTGTGATCCCCTACTCTACTTTGGGTGCCCGCTTATGCCCAATCTTACCCAAAGCTGTTCCCGTACTCAAAGTTTGGGCAAGTGAGAAAGATTGGGAAAAAACAAAATTCTTCTTCTTCTTGCACGAAACAGCCCGCAAAATTTTTTCGGGCAGATTGGGAAAACAGAGAAACGATCAGCTATTTTAAAAAGATAAACAATTAAAGACTGCAAAAACAGCAAAAAGCTATTATTAAAAAATTTTAAATAAAGATTATAATAAAAAAATCAAAACGCTTCGATGATTTCTTTTGGTAAAGAAATTTTGCTTTTTCTGTTCCCGTACTTTTGTACATTTTTAACAATATGTGAGAGAATTTTTCGCTTACTCTCTCTTTACCCAACTTTACCCAAAAAGTACCACACCTATTAATATAGAAGAATTAAGGTCTTCGAATATTTAAAACTCACCCACAGTCACACGTCTCAAGCGTCTTTCATGTGTTTTAGCCTGTTTACCCCAAGTGGAAATAAAATAATTAATTTCCGTACAATTCAAAACAGCACGATGGAAATCTTCCTGTAAGTTTTCCATATTAGGCTCGATGTGACAGCCATTTTCCAAATCTACATCTAATTCGGTATATAAAATCGGTGGCATAGGATCCATGCGCCAGTTGGATCTGTTCAAGAAAAACAAACCTTAAGAAATCTCAATAATTATTTTAAATCTATTTGTTATTACTTCAAGATATGATAGCGCACATAGTCCAAAGACCTTTTAGAACATGCCACTAGCACCGATATCATTCTGGAATTATAATATGAAAATAAGTCCATACAATCGTTACGCAAGTGATAGAATTCATAGCGTATATTTTCATAGTTCTTAAATTGCAGGGCCAAGAGTATATCGTCTGGCACCAAATAAATTGTGCGATAGATTTTCTGAAATTGTATCCAATCCCACTTATCAATTGGCATTTGTCCCTCTCTACGCCAGTTATCGTCATTAATTTTGTCGGGAGGTAATTGAAAGATCCGCTTTCCTTTCGAATCATTCGGATCAAAATCCAGCAGTTCAACAAACATATTACACATATCGATCACGGCCCGTTCCATACATATCGATTTCTTTTCTATCTCCTTTTCAATATTCATTCGTAAAATGTTGCAGCTCTCATAGAAGTTCTGGGAACTAACCGGTTCAGTTGGAATGTACATGTACAAATAGTCTTGCAATGAATCCATTTCATTAATAATACGTATGGAATCTATGTGCTGGACGGTTTTGTAAAAATTCCAAACATCTTCCACACCCTATACATCATATATTTATGAAAAATTTTTATTAGTTTTGTAGCATTAAAACATGTAAATGGATTGAGGAATTCCAGGGTCAAGTCATCTTTGGCTGTCTTTAAAATTTTCGTTTCCATTCAATAGTTTTCTAATGGAATGAAATCTTAATGTAACGTGACGAGGGATGTGTTACGTATGAACTGTTACTTTACATTTCCGTAAGTGTTCTAGCCGAGGAACTCCCCCATAGTAAAGATGAGTGAGTCAGTCATACCAAATTATGCACTTTTTACACCTTCAAATTTCGGAAACCTTTAATGAGAGAGCTTTGAAATGTTGCACCCAACTTCAACTATATAACTTGCGGTCTAAACAAAGCAAAACTATAATGGGACTAAAAATAATGTAAACGGTTTCTTGCACACTGTGTGCAGGCGCACTACTGTGCTAATAGATTGTAAATATAAAGCACACAAAATGCTTTTCAGAATTTTGATGAAAACTTAAACACTCAAGCTTAAGGTACGTAACCACTAAATACTGATGAAAAACATTTTACTTCAGACAAGTGACAGGTCAGTTTCCAATCATTTTGAATTCTACAATACAGACTATCAGTTATTCATGAAACAGTTTTAATTGAGAAACACGTAGGAAATGAAAATATTTTTCTTCACTGGTTATGGTTTTTTCTTCAAACGCTTGACAAGTGTGACTGTACTTTTAGTTTCGATTATCTATCGAAAGATTCAAATTCCATTGGAATAAATTTTTTCCCAAGTCCTCAACTTTTCTCACACTCACCCTTTCTACACTCTCTACAAAGTCCTCCAGACTCTCTGACAACCAGGTTATTTCTGATAGAGCCGGCTTTAAAAGCAACGATATCTGTTGCAAACGATACCGCATGATATTAATAAAAACCGCTGTGATTTTCTCACGCAACTTATCGAATTTTCGAATGACATCTTTTAGTCTTTCGGCTGGTTTTAGTATGCCGTGCCTGCAGTATGTGACCACAGCGGCAATATTTGGTACTTCCAATTTCAATTTCCACATCCATTCGGTTTCTTGAATCATTTGTTGTATAGCCGGATCTAGATTAACCAAATATTCCGCCGATTGTTTATTGCAAATGAGTATGGGTGTGTTGAGCAAACAGCGCACTTCTTCGCAATAATCATACCACGCCTTGTGGTAAGTCATCTCATAGTGGCATATAATACTGTTCATATAATTGTAATAACGAACGGTTTTTTGGGCTTTTTTGTGGGCCAGCACACAGGAACGTTTCTTTAAAACGTTCATTGGGTCATCGATTTTCCGAAAAATTGAACGTATCCACATAATTCGACCAGCCACGGGTGGCATATTGCGTGGTATGAAAGGATTGCCACGTTCCTCGTTGTAACTAAGTAAATTAAAAAAAAATAAATTTTAATTAGTTTTTTTTTTCTTTTACATACAATTTATTGAAGAAACAACTTACACATCCTTCAGTACAAACATTTCCTTTTCCAACATTTCAGCCACCTGCAGATAGCGACGATCCAAGCACAAGCATTCCAAATTCAAACGTTCAAAACGTTGCAAAATCAATATAACCGATTCGGTTATGGGTACATCGGCAATTTGTTGCTTAACAAACTGCTGCATACCCACTTCAGCCTGCTCCAGCTCCTTGACGAAGCTCATGTAGTCCTTGTCGAAAATATTAGACCGATAGTTTAAAGGGTCATAAGCTTTTGAGCTTATGGTAGCTCTGGCCCCCTTTATGATGGCATTGTATTTCTCCATGCCGCTTATGCGTATACGATCCAAGACCGCGTAAGTGATCTCCACATTGAAAATATTTTTTATCTAAGATTTATAAAATGAAATTTAAGCTTCCCCTCTCTCCACATTGAAAACAAATATTCTTGCTTCTCTAACCTTTTCCAAACGCTGCAGAAAACTTTCCAAACACGTAAAGATGTACACCTTCGATACGATCCAACGTTTCTCATTCGCTTCCGCCATATCACGACAAGTGCCGAAGTAAAGCTCCTTGTAGCTTCCCATAACTTTGTGGCATTTCTCGATTTTAGCCAAAACCTCATTTGGCGCCATCTTCCAAAGTTTTACGCGTCCATTATCGGTTAAATAATTTCTGCAGGCTATAGTCAGCTGATTCGATATTTTGACGAGAAATCCAGTTACGTTTGTGGGCGTATTGAAGTAGTGGGCAGTTTTAGAAACATTGCGCAGGGCCACCATAAGGCCTGGTAAACTACTGATGATCTCATCTGGTGTTGACCTGTTCAATAAAATTAATAAAAATTTTAAAAAATAAACAGTCGGATATTTTATATGATTGCAGATTTTGCTCTATAAATAATGCACTGCGAAATTTTTAAATTTTGTTTTATTCTCTTTTACATGAATACATAAAGGGTTTTCTGTTAGGAGCTGCCTGACACAATATTTATTGTGTCATTATTTATTATTGATATATTATTGATATATTATTGAATATATTATTATTGATGGCATTAAATGTAAAATATTTCAAATCTCCTCAACGGCTTCTAAAATATTAGCAGTGATTTACCTGTACAAGGGATCCCAAAATTTTTGTAACGAAGTTATATAACGCACATTATCTTTAGCCTCGTTCAAAACTAAAGTTATTTGGTTGTCGATTTGAGCCCATTTCTGAAAACGAGTTAATTTTCAATAGATTATAAAAGAATCCTCGAAATGTTCAATTTAACCTTTAAAAGTTTGGACGATCTGGATAGGACTAAACAAGCCTTGTGATTGTTAAAAGCTTGAGATGAAACAAATTCCAGAACGGACGTATAGCGTGCCAACATTCTACGCCAATTCACCAGCATTTGAAGAGGACCAACATCCGCTGAGTCTCTCAAAATTTGCTTTCCTTCTACCAAAATGGCTTGAATTTGATGCAGCCATTTATCGAAATAATGTTCCACAATACGTACGCGATCAACATCTTTCGAACTGGCATCGATTTGAAATTTCACCAGCAGAAAGCCTTTGTAAAGTTCATGGGAAACCTCAAAGTCGACTCCGGACGAAACTGTTGCTTCCGAAGATTTCAGAAACATATTAAACATATTGAGGACATGAAAAAAGTTATTTTTTTGATTCACTTCGGCAACACCAAACTCGGAAACGGCCTCTAAAGATCGGGTTAAAATGCGATCAACAAAACTTTTCATCACATACAAGCAGGCGTCTTTGTTGGACGCATTCCAACTAAACATGGCCACATCTTCCGATATTGTGCGATTGTCAATATTCTTTTTATTATTGTGGCGATACACCACCACCCATTGGCTGTCTAACTTCACACTATCGCTACGCTGGACAACGGCACGTTTGACAAGTTTTCTCTTAAGGGCTGCAATATAACGACCCGATTTAATAGGATAACCCTCCTTCTCGGCAAAGGATATTAAACATGCACGCGCACCGCCATTTTCTAACACACCCGATAGTATATCAAGAAATTCCGGATCGTCCACAACTCCCGCTATTATTTCCTCCGTATCAGTGCCCACAAGTTCAGCTACAATTTCCAAAACATACCGATGATTGGCACCCAGTGAAGAGATGCGCTGTTGTCTTAATTCTTTGTAGTGAAGGGTTTTTTTCCGTTCTGTTTCTTCCTTCTCCTGATCGGTTACAGTATAACGTCGAGCTGCATGCTTTTGAATCGTATACGAAACGGCAAATACTTTTTGTAGCTTTTTCAAAATTCGATCAGGATCAAGACCTCTAATTTGCACATAGTCCGACGAACGTCGTTGCCGGGCACTCGCAGTCTCTTGTGTCTCCCCGTTCATATTCTGTTATATTTTCTCTTTGTTGTTTCTTATTTTTATCAATTAAAATTAAAATATTTGGAAATTGTAGTTTTTATGAGCTAAACTGATGACGACTTTTTGGAAATAAATTTATGAAAATTTTTCCATTTGACGTATGACTTTGAAAGTTTGAGACAAATAGAGTCGTTTTTAAAAGCTTTTAGGCAGGTTTCGATGAGTACGAGTAAATTTTACCATATTTTTATAAAAACAAATTTTATATCCAAAATCAGGAACACATTTTACTAACATTTTCCTATTCGGTGCAATTCAAAAAAACCAAACTATTGTTGCTTAATAAATGGAATAATCGGCACTAAAACTTTTGCAGCCAAATCAATATAAATTTATTCGCAGAGGTCCATAAAACAAATGCTGGTATTAAAATTTATTTTATTTAGCTGTTAAAAATTGTCTTAGAAATGGCTAAATTTTGTTATGCACTCTTGTTTTGACCAAAACATTCCAATCACTTAAAGTTAATCTTCTAAAATAACCTTCGAAAAGAGCAGATTTTAAATATTTATCTTTCAAACAATTAATTTCTTTTGTTTTGATTTAGAAAGAATTTCACTTATTCTTGACTTTGAAGCGGTAACGTTTCCAGTTCCTGTTGGATCCTGCCACATGGATCTCCTTTTGAGTTGTTAAAAGAAACAATATATTGAACAAAAATATTTTCGATTAATAGATATAAATTATTTGATTCGTCAATCGCAAATAAGTAACTTTATATAAATCTCAAAGTTAACACCCAAAAAAAATTAATCGATTAATCGAACAACAGCAATAAACTCTCGAAATTCCCTTGTGCTTAAGCCGATTTTAATTAAATTTAGAATATTGAACTTACATCTATTTTTAGATGTTTCATAGCATACATTCCACTTAAATTCCACAAACACATTTTGTTTCCTGTCATTCAGTCACTATCCTAATAAACCTCCCACCTCTAACGTTCTATAATTATTTATTTATTTTTATTTTTATTTTATTTTATTTTGTTTTATTGTAGATAATTACCGTTGGGACTGAAAATATGTCAATAGCGGCAAAACAATCATATCAACGATCAACTCTACAACTACAGCAACAACGAGACCGGACATTTCATTGTAGGCAACAACAATTGAATGAAAAGAAATCAATAGAGTCAACAGGAGAAGTTAAATCGAAGCACGTGACAAATAGAGATATTAAAGCCAGACAATTATTAAGGCAGACAACTGTTGCTGTAACAGAAACGGAAAAGAGACCGGAAAAGAAAAAGCACAACTCACAAAGTCAACAAATAAACGAAATAATTATCAACGATTTACAGGACACACATTTCAACGAACGTGGTAGCACGCGGGTAGATAAAGACTATCAAATTTATCAGAATGGAAAAGTAAATGATTTTTTCCAAAACGATAGAGAGCATGCCAAGAGAGTAGCAGATATTTGTTTAGTAAACGATCATTATATATTGGTTAAGGTGACAGATCAACAAACTCCACAAACAAATCACAATAATTTAGCCGAAGTTGAAGCTCGTCGTAAAGAATTCAGCGAGTTGAAACAGCAAAACGATAAAATGTTGAAAGATAATGAAAAAGGCGACAGGAAATTGTGTCGTTATTTAAGAAGCAAAAGAAATCGTGTAACAAAAATTGCTCCCATACATGAAGAGCCCGAAGATGTTAGTGAAGACGAAAAAGAGTCTCCAGCAAAATCATATTGCCTCAAAATGCAATCATGTTGGCAATGCAACAACGACGAAGTGGAGACCTATCAAACACAAACTACAATTCGTAAAACTATATCCAATTCTGGCTGTGACCATCGCCAACAAACTGTGCAACTAACAAGTGCGGTTAGACTGGCAAATGAAAAATCGGCACGTCTTGACAGTCCAAAGGCTCAACAAGATATACAAACGATATCGGGTTCTATACTGCAGTCTTCCCTACAATGCCAGGTGTCTTTGCACAACTACGGATCACTTGTAGAGAGTGAAGGCACCAAAATATGCAACACTAAACCTGTGGACTTCAGTAAAAGTCCTCGGCGGCGTAGAAAATGTCCACGTTTAGAGACTTTCCGTTGGCTATGGCGGCCTTTTCATGGTAAATATCGCAAGTCAAAGCCGAAAATACAGGCTGTAGTTTACAAAACCTATTTTGTTAAATGGATGAAGCCGCCAGATACTCTAAATCATGGTTATGGCGTTAAATCGTTAAAGTCATCGCATGTCGAAATGTTTGTGTTAAGACGCTGTCGTTCAGCTACATTTTGATAATTTGTATGTGCGCATGCGTAACTGCACAAGCGCATTAAGAATTGCTAACAAATATTTTTCTAAATAAATCTTATCATAATTTAAGATTTAATTTTTATGTGTTTTTCTTTATTGTAGTTTATTAAAATCTATTGCAGAGTTGACTGTTTGTGCTGCGTCTATGGATTTTGCTTTTACCATTTAACAGCATTTTAAGAGCTTTATAAAATATTAATAAATGGAAAACTTCAATTTATTTTTGTTGAAAATAATTAACTGCTAAAACAATTTTTTTTTGTTTGTTAATTAAAGCTATTTTATACTTCAGGAAGAATTAAATTGGTAATAAAAATCAAATTCAAAAAGACGCCTGCAGGGTTGGTCAATTGAAACTTTTTTTGTACATAAAAGTAACAGTCATACGTCGCTCAGGGTTATAGAAGATTCGGCACAAACGAATTTTAGTTGTTATTCAAATTTAGAGGTAGAAAGCGCTTAACGAAAAACCCTTTAGATATAATTTGGATAATTTTCAAACTTCGTTATCAATTAAGTAGAAGTTTAAAACAATACCTCTCTCTGGTTTTTCAAATGCCCAAGTTTACAGTCCTGGGATGGCTAATAGCAGTAGTTTAACCAATAATATTAATACTTAAGCCACTTCATATTGTTAATAAAATGACTTTAACGGAATTTAATGTCTCTGCATGATTTTCTTGATGTTCGCATTTCCAGCCACTCATATTTAATAGAAATTCGCCAACGACATTTACAAAAATGTGCCATTCAAACATGAGAGTTAAAAACCAAGACGTCAGTCAGACACTTAACATTCGAATTAGTAGTTGTTGACTTTTATGACTTGTTGGCTTTTCTTCACAAGAAGGACGCTGGTTTTACTTCATCGTTTCATTAAAAAGTCACGGTGAACTATTTTAATTACGCATTTGCACAAGTTCGTTTAGAATGTCGGACAATGTCGTTCGTTACTCCTTTTGGAAAAGTAGCGACTACCGCAGGAAGCTGAACGCTAAATACTTTGCATGCATTCATTTGTTGCTGATTTTCATATCCTATCGATTTGTAGTTGCCGCTAAAAAAAAAAAGCAGACAGCGCTAAAAGGAGTAGTTCCATAAAACACAGCGATAGTGACGCTGTAATTAAGACCAGTGTTGTAGTTTCGATAGTAATTAAAAACGCTATGCAGTTTCATTAGCAACAATTTTGTGATAATAGAAATATGCAGATCAAATAATTGAAATAATAATGTTATTTTATTATTAAAATAAATACTGCAATCCATGGTGAAATTATATATAAGGTGGCATCGCTACGACACAACATGAACACATTGAAATGCTGCACACATGCGAAATTCCTAACGACGAGCAATTATACAAACACAAGGGGGACTTTTTGGGCACAAACATTTTTCCTCAATGTAGCCAAATATAGCTGGTCATCCGGACCAGCCATGCCATCTTATATAATTTAATTGTGCGTTATTCAAGCAACTGTTTTTTTTCTTCTGGCAATACTGTTTTTGGCAGCTCAGCTGTTTCCATGCAAGTTTGTGTTATAAGCAGCTTATAAGCACAAAATATTTTTTGTGAATAAGACCTTAAATATTTTTTGGGAAATAGAAGGGAAGAGCCAAACAACTAAATACGATGTCAAATGATTCATTGAAACTTGTTTGCTGCCAATTTGTGCTGCGCTCAAAACATGGGTTTCCATTAATTGCCATCGTATTAGCAATTTAAGTTAAACCATCGGTCGCGCTTTAATTATTATACAAATTAATTTCCTTGTTTTCAATGTTGCCAATCAGCGCTATTTATTTAATTGCTTTTTTGTTGTACAATTGCCATGACTTTAATTGTTTGCTGCTGTTGCAGCATTTGTTTTCTTCTCTTAAAATAAAAACGTTTCATGAAAACGTTTTATGGAAAATATAAAACTCCATTATTTCGTTAACAATATGCAGAGGCATGGAAGCGTAACTGTTGAGCGCCATAATAAAAAAAAAAATTAAAAACTTCACGCCAAGCGGGTGCTTCACAATATATGATGGCAACAACAACAGCTAAACATGAGACTCAAAAAGCAGTGGAAGTTGTGAAGAGATCTTTTTTCATAATACGGCGAAGCAAAAGGAGCAAAGTTGCGGCTTGGGATAGTTTCAATGATTGTGAATTACCGACAGTAAAAGTAGAGGAAAGAAAATTGTTAACAAACAAAAAAATATTTGGTAAGAGAAAAACTTGTGTGCTGGAGTCAAATAGCGGTCCACTATTAAAAACTTTTCCATTTGTAAAGTGTTTTCGTGCAGTCAAATTAGTTTTTTTTTTATTTGGAGCGGCGCGAAAGATATGAATTCTACTCCGCCGGGATTATGACAGAAATGGTTGGTTCTGAGACAGCTGATGAAGAGTAATTTACGGTCGGCAACGAATATCGAAACGTTTTTATTGGCAAGTAATTATTTCAAAGTCCACAATCGTGACACGTAAAATGTCAGGACCCAACATTCGATATCGATCGAAATTTCATTACAAGTTATATCAAAATTTCCATCGATATCGAATGCCTTAATTTGCCCCCAGTTGATTTGTGACTCTTAATAAACGTACGCTGCGAAGCCACAGCGTCTCACTTTAACTGACAACAACACAACACTTACGCTTATGACGTTTATGACAGCAACTGAAATAACGGTTCGAATTAGTCGTTGTTATACGAACAGATTGAACCAAAATTTTATTAGATGTTTTAACTGAACTACCGCTTAATTTTTGTTAGATTTTTTTTTATCATTTCGTTAGTGAATAATAACGATCGCATTCGAAACTCTTTGTGCACTTGCCGAACAATAAATTAATAAATAAAATCATAGGAAAAATAAAATAAATTAAGTTTTTGTAAAAGGGAGACGTGCTGAGCTAAAAATACTTAATGAAGTTGTTATTGTAAATTCAACAACAAATATTTTACTTAACTAAAAAACAATAATTAATCATAAAGTGGAGGGCTAAAAAATATATTTAATGAAAAAACAACAACAACAATTAATGTTATTTATTTGTATCAAGTTTGTAAAGAGTAAAAGGCAAAGGATATATTAATTTCTTAATCTTAACCTGACCTGACCCCAGCTGGGCAAAAAGAAGCATGAAATTTCTAATAGCAATTTTTTATGCAACATAATGGTGTATGTGTAAGTGTGTGTGTGTGTGTGTGTGTGTGTGTGTGTGTTTTCATATAAACGAGTATTGACGTATTTATTGTGCAAACGCAATTCCAACCAACACAGTCACTCGCAATCCATTGCGTTGACATTAATTTAGAAGAAATTTATAAAATAATAGAATATTATATTATGGAATAATAAAATATTACAGTGCAGTTCCATTATGACTAAAAGAGCTTCCATATGAATTTTTGTTTTTATAATTTACGTAACGAATTTTATATTCCTGTTACAGACAAAACAAATTTTACCACACAATTTGAAGATGTACCCAAATTTGTTGAAAGTTAATGAATGTTTTTACCACACGAAATTCATACTTTAAAGTAACTGTAAATTTAATAACAGTTTGTGAATAGTGGCGCTAATCTTTTTTTACTTTTCAACATCTTATAAATTGTTTGATGACCCCGAGTTGCATTCATAACTAAATTAACAGTGCAGTGTTGCACAGACTAGTTTCGACAAACTTTTTTTTAACTTCCCATTACGAAAATTTAAAATAAAAAAATCAGGAAGTTATTGAGTTCGCATCAGTTTTGAGGTCTTAGAAGGCTTCCCTGACTCATTCTGAGAGCCTGTCACTATGGTTGTATGCAAATGTTTGTGTATATATGTGTGTATGCGTGCATGTGCGTGTTAGTATGTGACCAAAATGCATCGTGCACTGTCTAAACCTAAATAAAGGAAAGTAAACGCTGACATTCTGTAAAGGATTGCAGAGCATACACAAAAAAAAAAAAAACAAACATCTCACTTAATATAATTAAATAACCTCAATTTCTTGCTACAAAAGTGTGATAAATTCATGCCAACACATAAATCTCCACTTTTTTCCATTTTCTCTGGCTGGAAATATTTATTTTGATTTTCGGAAAATTGCCTAAACGACCTCGAAATTCGCTCTTTTGTCTTTTTGGATGGAAGTCGTTAAAAAGATATTGTCTGACATGGCCATTGTGAGGGAGAAGAATGATCAATTTTAATGGCATGAATGTGCCAAATGTTCAAGAAGTTGCATGTATCAATTGCAGCTTCTTCTTCTTCTTCCTCCTTTTTTCTTCTTCTACCATGTACACGACTGAGTTGTGCACAAACCAAAATGTTTCTAAACACTCGCTGCCATTTCGAAAATTTTCATTTTGAGTTTCAATATCCCGTTGTTAACATGTTGATTTGACCATTAACAGCTCAGCTTGACAAAATGATCAATGAAGTCGTCAATTCCTCGCCTTGAGTGATGCAGACATGCAGTGGATAGAGATGGGCTCTGCTCCTGTAAGTGTAATATATCCAGCAGGATTACATGTTAATGTAAAAATGACTACCTCCATACTTGAATATGGAAAAAATTAAGCATTAAACACAATAACGACAGCAAGCTGCAGACTACAACTTGTCAAAAATAGCATACATGATTTTCTTGATGTTCGCATTTCCAGTCACTCATATTTAATAGAAATTCGCCAACTTTAATACTTAAATATGGAAAAACTTAAGCATGGAACACAATAACGACAGCAGACTACACGAACGCCGACTACAAAAGCCGGTGGCTACAATCGTCGCCACGTAGTCAGCTACTTAATTATTTTTAGAACGACACCACCAAATCAATACCGATGTGTTATTGTTTGTAGTAGAATGAGTTCTCTTCATATGCCAGTGTAGCCGCTTTCATATATTTAATACTCTTAAATGGTGTTATTCCAATAAAATATATTTAAATTCCACAATATATGACAAAAAATCATTTCATTAGCTTGGAAATATAGTTTATTGTTTCTTTTTTCATAATAAAACAATATATTTTCAAGTCTACAATAATTTAATTTATTTATATTACACTGGCAACATTGCATATACTCATTGTCGCTCACCAAAATAGAAATTAGTTTAATTTGACTCCAACCACAAAAGCAGCATGGACAACAACCCGTAGTCGTATTGCCTGTAGTAGTAAAAATAATCACTCTCATATACGCACATGTATTCTATTTTTGACAAGTTGTAGTCTGTAGCCTGCTGTCGTTATTGTGTTTAATGCCTTACATAAGCAAAATGTCTGTTTTTTATTATTGTTGTAGTAGCGAGATGACCTGACAGTTGGAACGAGGAGTTTGGATTTCATATCTTAAAATAAATAATGAGCAGCCTTGAGTTTGTGAAAATTCGCAAGCTATTCCAAGGCGATGCTTTTGATGTTACAAAAAAATATTTTTCTAGAAAGACTCTCCTATCAAAAGCCAAAAATTTCTATAAAGAGATATTCAACTAAAGCAAATTATATCCATCCGAGTCCAACATTTTATGAATAGAGAAGTTAAATCTTATCTTCTTACATTTTAACATAGAAAAAGTATCCAGCCAAAGATAACTCCGACTATAGTCAGTTTTCATTCCTGTACACCTCATCAAGAGAAACTTGGTTGTGGTTTTGAAATATCATCAAAAGTTAAACAAAATGGCGGCCATAATTGCAAGCAACTTTTGACAGCATGGAAATATTTTAACGGTGGATTGACCTGCAGGTTAGTCCGTTTGAAAGCTTTTATTTAAATCAAAATCTGCCACTACGTGTCAGCTGTCAGACAAACAAACGTTGCCGCGTGAGAGTCTAAAAAACTTTAGCCTCCACATGAGTCAACATACAGGCAAATGAAAGAAACGAAAACAGTAGCCTTAAAACCATCTTCAAGCCATTAAATCAACAATTTTTAATTATCATTAAATAATTGCAGAATGGGAAGAAATAATTTTCAGTAGCGGCAAGTAGAAGACAAAAAAGTAGTTTGAAAATATTACAAAAGAAAACCGAAAGCTTTTATTTTACAATAAAAGTTTAAGCAAAACAAGAAGTGATTTTTTTTTATTTCAAAAAAATATGAACGAGTAAATATTAAACTCATATAATAAAATGTTATTTATTACATACAACGCGGTGTGGTTGTGAGAAAAAATTTCATGATTAATTACTTAATTCTGTTTGGATGAACGTTTTCCATTAATGAGCCACAACGTTTCTGAAGTTCAGTTGTTGTCGATCGATATTGATGATGAAAATGATTGACGGATTAATTTTGATTTGAAGAAGATTCGTTTTTGTATTCAAATTGCGCTGGCATAGTTCTTTTTCACATTGGGACAGTCCAGCACTGAGGGAATGACCCCAGAATGCAATGCAAGCTAATCTTTTGTATTTTTAGGTCCACTAATTATTATTTTCGCCCATCGATGCATCATTATTTAATAGCAAACATCTCCATGAATCTATTTTTCGTTTTGGCTCAATTCCCAAGGACATCCCACATGACCAAACAATTAAACTGTTAGGCCCAGTACACACAAGACTAACTATTATGGCATAACATGGCAGCAATATTTTACTGAAATTACTTAAATAAATTTTAATGGTCGCATGAATAAGCCTATTATTCTATTGCTTTGTGAATAGTCTTTTTAATTATGTGTGAGAAAATAATCTTATGTGAATGTACCTTTAAAAATTCACCTTTCATGCTTGTGCAAATTGCACTACATACTTTTTTTCTATTTTTTTAATTTGTCTAAAAAACAATTATATTTAAACTATAAAAACATTAGTTAATAATATAAATAATTTTTTACATATGTATACATGTATTTTTAATATGGTTCTAGTTGATTTGTACAACATTTGATTTAAGCTTTATTTATTTACATGAAAATATATTTATAATGAAACTCGAAATTCCTCCTAAGTTTATTGCCAATTCCTCATCACTTATTCCAGTCATGTATCCGCTAAGTTTGTTTCAAAACGCATGTGTACAGCGAACGGAAAATAATACCAAATGAACAAAGATTTACTAACACACTCAAAGCTGTGTATACGTATACAACTTTATGCCACATGAATTCATCCAGTGTGTTTTGAACAGAACAAAAGTTGAGCGAACTAAAAATTCATCTTGTGTGTACAGGCACTTATAGAACAAAGTTAACACTTTAGCATATCGAAATATTTCCTTAAGACATAAAAATATTTGGGGTATTCACACTTCGTGCTATTTAGTCATATTGTTATAAAGTCATAAGATTTTAGACTAGTCATAAAATTTAGACTGTATATACAAAAGTCATAAAATAATAGCACACTTTCAGGTATGTTTTTGTGTTGTCATAAAATGCTCTAGAGTTCTGAGTCGAGCGGCTGGAAATCTTTAGGCGAGATACGGTGATAGCATATGTTTGCCGCCGTCACGACTAAAAACAGACATTTTTATAACACAAAAAAAATTAAAAGAGATCTAAATGGCAAAAACTAAATATATACGAGAGAAAAATTTTTCTCATTTAACTTACGTAGCTGGCACCCACTAAACGTTTTTCCGTATAACGCCGCAAAAAAAAAAAATTATTCAGCCCACAACAAGGCAGCAGCGTTTGGAGTTTATATATACAAATTTATTTAGCCAGACCCAGTTATGGCGGGTTCTTCACACTAGTCATATTTTTCGTGCTATTATTTTATGACTTATGATTTTATAACTACAGTGTGAATTATAAGATATTCTTTCGCAAAACTGCGAAATTTCTCACTTATCACACACCGCTGGTGATGTAAATATAAACAAAAACACTGAAAATGACTCGACGTACAACCAAAAGAGTACAGAACTATTTGAATACCCTAAAGACATGATTAGAAACATTTACTGTTCATAAGTGCGAGTACTTATTTAATGCTCGAAATTCGTCATTATCCTTGACTTAAGGACTTAACAATGCAGAGAGTTTTATTTAAATAATTTTTCTTCCATTAAGTGCTAATAGACTTTTATTACGGATTGTACGGACTAACTGAGATTTCAAGCTAAAATACAAACAAAAACTATATTTAGAAAATTCCCAAATAATCCTGAATGGAACAACATTTGTAAACTGAAATATTCGCTAAAATTCTCTTACTTGTTTTCCTGCTCATTATTTATATTTTATCTTTGTGTTTTATTTAGCGCAACAGTTTTCTTTCAGTACATGCTGACGATGTAATTTTAGTTGAAATTATTCAAATAAAAACTATTCGATTATTCGAATACAAATTGTTCGATTTTTAGGCAAATTTATTCGATTATTTCCATAACAGCTGTTCTATTATTTGATATGCATTTAATCGAATAACAGCTGTGCGATTATTCGAGCTAAATCTACTCGAATAAAAACAATATGTTCACTAGAATAACATGTATCACAAGTATTTTTATAAGTATTATAAGTTTTTTTTTGTCTGGTTTCATTTTAAGTAAAAACATATGATTGCTTGGTTAAGTTTTATTCGAATAATTTTCAATTCGAATAAGTTGGCAAGTCTGGCGTACACACAAAATCTTAAAGAAGGCTCAAACGAGAAGTCGCAAAATCAAAGAATGATCATGTTGTCAAGGCACTAAAATGAACGAGTAAAATTTATGACTTTCTTCACTCCCATCCCTCTACAGGATTCTTTCTAATTCATAACTGTTGCAGCAAAAGAAAGAAAAGAATAACAAGCAGACACGAAGGAAAGGATTAACATGGAAATCCTAAGGTCTGGCGAACATGTTAAATGTTTCATCAGTTAATATGTGTTTTTGGTTGGTTGATCCTTTTCAATGCGAAAGGATTTAGTTTTGGTTACAAAGTTTTCAAACATTCTCAACTCAATTCTTTCAGTATATGAATCGTACGCTGTTTAGTTGTAGGTTTTCTGAGGACGTCATTTATTTAGCGAATTGACTTTTTTTCTAAATTCTGTATATAAATATTTTGAGGTTGATGTTGCTGATCCTGCCTGGCCTTACGCCTATTGTTATATTAATCACGGATCCTTAAAGTTTATTTCATTTGAAACTATTTCAATTTGTTTTCATGAAATATTTTATTGCGACAAGAAATTTTAGGTATACTAGGAGAGTAATGAAATTGTGCTGTTTGAGGAACTTAAGGCACCTATTTTACGGTTGCCATAATCGTCCTACCGAAAGGACTATATACTTGAGTGCACGGGTGTAGTAAACCATTGACCAACACTCGTCAGTTGACGAAACGTCTTTCTATCACTCAATAAAAAATACTGCTTGTATTTAGGCGTACATGTATATGTGTGGAAGTACAAAATATATTTCATGGATTTTGCCTGCGTCTCTCAAGCCTATTTGAATAGCTATTTTTAATAATTGTATGCCAAATATTTATAGTGTGCATATCTACATAGAAAGACCTTTAAAATGATACATATTTCATTAATATAGATCGACAGTAAAACTTCTAAAAGTGGACCACATTTTTGCTTAACATCACGCAGTTTTCAATTGAATTAAATTTATAATTTCTTTGCCTTTTCCTTCCAATAATTTCTTTTAATTCTGCCAACAGCAAATGAAATAGATTTTTCTTGAAAAACAACATTAACGTAGACAGGATGGATGACCTTTTAAAATGTGTTGTCTCCTTACAAACAGGACCACTACTGATTGTGTTATCATAATCTAAATTTTGTTTAAGATTTAAAAAGTCCTGAAAATAAAATATTTCCTTAACCCAGAATTCAGTTGTTTTCTCGCTTTTAATTTCAACAGATCATTCCTGCACTTTGGCACCTTCACTGGTTTAGTTGAATTATTTATTTATTTATTTTTTTTTTAAATCCTCTTAATAATATTTTTTTTTTTTCAATTCACACCTTAAATAAATATTGACTTTAGAGTCAACTTGCATTCGTATTTAATCTCATAATCGTATGTAAGTCATTTTGGTTAACAACGGATTATTGATGTTCAACTCGTTAGTGAACTGGCGCCATCCGTTGCCCGGTCACTTTTTTGCACGTTTTTGTGCAGTTTCTTTTCATTTATTTTTAGCAAATCTTTGCCAAAAATCTGTGTACAACCGAGACTTGTTTTGTTTCACAGAATTTTATTTTATAGATTTTTAAGATAAAATTTTAGGAATATTTCGGAGGTATCGAATCATGTTGAATGAATTTATTTTTTAACTATTTTCATATTTTATATATAAATTGTAAAATTTAGTTCTTTGTTATAAAATATTCGACATGATTGCCTTTCATTTCTTCTAATGAAAACTCATAATTATATGGGCGTTTCCATGCTGTCGAATGTGATTAAAAATAAAACTAAATTTTCCCGAATTCCCAAAAAAAAATGTTCTTGCGGTCATTCAGGCCAAAAAGTTTGACTTAAGAAATATGGATTAGATATTCACAAAATAGGCCATGAAGAATATTATCAAACGGCAGTACAGGCACTTAACAAAAGCGTGTTACCATCGGTTTGATACAATTCTCGTATACATTTTTATAATAAAATTGTTACAAATAGAACTATGCCACCCAACAAGTGGTAACAAATAAAAATACCCTGAGTACTAATGATGTAAGTGTGGCGGCATTCGAAAACATCTGTTCTGCTCTGCTGTATAAGTTGAGTATATAAAATGAATGTGATTAAAAATAAAACTAAATTTTCCCGAATTCCCAAAAAAAACGTTCTTGCGGTCATTCAGGCCAAAAAGTTTGACTTAAGAAATATGGATTAGATATTCACAAAATAGGCCATGAAGAATATTATCAAACGGCAGTACAGGCACTTAACAAAAGCGTATTACCATCGGCTTGATACAATTCTCGTATACATTTTTATAATAAAATTGTTACAAATAGGTGTTATCGCATTCAACTACACCACCCAACAAGTGGTTACAAATAAAGATACCCATAAGCACTAATGATGAAAATGTGGCGGCTATCAAAAACAGCTGTTCTGTTCTGCTGTGTAAGTTGAGTATACAAAACTGATGCCGACTTTCCTTTGAGCTTTGGAATATTTATCATGTCTTTCTGAATTAAAAAACACGTTCGAAAATTTTATTTCAAGCGGCAATAAATAGTTCGATGCAAATCACAAACATAAAATAAACTTTTATTTTTACAAGTTTTATTTTCAACAATTTTTAGTTTTCAAAAAACATAAATTCGGAACAGAAAGAAAATAATCAAACGGCAACACAGGGATTTAAAGTATTAAGGAACGTTTTATTTTGTTTTATTATATATTAAATTTTATACTCTTTATGACATTTTAAAAATCGTTTGCCTTTTATTTCGATGCAGCCTGGATTGTCAAGACCCATTTACGTTTTCCTTACAAAGAGGCTTATTTTTTTTTTTGGGCCTCCACCTCCCACAGATTCAACTAATAGTCCATTAGTCCTTGACACGCTTCCGTAAACTGCAGGCGATCTTACGAAAAGATATTAAAACTTTATAAATAAATAAATAAATTTCCTTAAAGATGGATGTCTTCATTATCAGCCCAAATTGAGAAAATTTTATTGAATAGACTATTTTTAATGCCTTTAAGTGGCAGTGTTTTGAAAACATGTCAAGAAATTTCAACAAACTCCACAGGATATTTGCAAAAGGCACGTCTTTAGTTTTTAAAGAAGATGGACAAAAATGACTGCGATTTATGTTGGACAACATGCTGTGATGCCAGCAAATAACAACTCAAAGATACTGAAGGCAATTGAAGGAAGAGCAAAATAGGAAAAAGTCACAACAAAATATTTTGAAAGCAGAAGAAATTTAATGGGTTAATCATTTTCAAAAGTAGACAACTTTTGTTGCGAATGAGTTTCTAAGAGTTGGAAATTTATTTTACATCTTAATTTTCTATATAATTTGCAGATCATTAATCGCAAAATGCTGTGTTTAACTTGTACTTCAGTCAGAACACATTTTCGGTTACAGGAAGGTGCGAATTTCTTTTAAACAGGGTTTAAAAAGGATATTAATACATTTCCTTTATAAGTTGCTATTCGGTAATAGAAAAGACCTGAGCGTAGAAGTTACTCAACATATATTTCGGCGTAAATGGATGTGCGAATAGCGTTAAAGGATCCCTTTTTATTTACAATGTGATAAACATTCAATATCTTCATCATATTCAGGGTGATGGTCCCAGAAAAATATTCAGTCCCAACTAAACATTCGATCGTGGTTTAAAACAGTCTTAAAAAAGTCTCCCAAAATTATCCTTCTACTTTCCAGTTAATAGATAGGAAAGTCATGACCAAGGAAATAAAGATATCACATGCTTTTATGAACGAGCGACTTTATTTGAAGAGCTTGGAATTAATGCTCAAATGAAAGCAAGAATTTTATTGAAAAACTTTTTATACAGGATGTACAATCCTTTGTTTATAATATGATGCTCGGACAATGAGCTCGGACATATACGGAAAACGGTTGACTCCAGACGCCACCCCTGCAACTTTACGCTAATTTTAAACGCAGAACTATCGCGACATGGTTCTTGTGCTATTCTATGCTTTTGAGCTCTTCCAGCTAAAACACAATTATTTAAATTTTCAAATTAACCAATTCCCACGTTATAAGTGGTGATTACAGTGGTTTTCAATTACAATGAGAACATTTAGAACACTAACAGAATAGATATATAATTTCAGAGTTTTTCAAAATGAATCACTTTTTCGAATTTTTCTTGTGCACGATATCTCAACAACAGATTAATCGATTTTGACCTGGTTTGTAGACTTAAAAAGCTGATTAGTTTGTGAAATCGATGAATCCGCTGAAACCGTGTGGAGCCTCTGAAAAGTTATTCTAAAAAAAAAATCAACTGGAGGAATGCATTTTTGTTTCTTTTTTCGAGATATCTTGAGATCTACCGATTCGAACCGGTTAAAATTTATAGGAAATCTAAGTTCAGGAATGCTCTTCACAACGTAACATTTCACACACACAGACATACATACATGCATACAGACAGAAGCTTCGTGGGACGTCAAAACTTCTAGATTTGATGAGGGCTAAATTTTTTCAAAACGAAGTAAGGCCAGTCTTTCCGACTTTTTAAAATTTTAGGTTTTCTTAATATGAAGTTACAACTAAACTTAAAAGAAATCATAAAATAAATATCATAATAAGAAGTTGTAAGGATTTCAATTTTCTCCCTTCTTTATTAGTTACTGTCAATTACTAGACAAAAAGTTGCCTTAAAAGGACTTTAAAAAGATGGTAAGCAGATGCCCATATTTAATTATCATTGAGAAACTCGTACAAACAACAATTTGGATAAAATATTTTTGAAATTCAATTGATATTTTGAAAATAGTAAAAAAAAAATTTAATTAATTCCAGCAATAATTGGCTAACAAAAGGGACCATACGATGGCCCTTTTTGTTATATTAAAATTATGTTCTAAATCCGAATTTACAGAAAAAGTCTTTCTTAACTATCCCTTTTTATAAGATGCTCGTAAAGTAATTTTAATTATCCTCTCTTCTAAGCAAAAAATTTCGTTCATTCATATTGACTACATCGAAACGTCCAGGCATTCAAAAGTTATTCTCTTACTTGTTTGTTAAATTGTTGTGAATATCTGCTAAAAAGAAAATACAAATAATTAATTTAAAACATTTAGCATTTATTTTGTCTCTTTTCATTGAAATTTATAAAATATATTCTGATGACAGTCCAGACAATCCAGATCTGAGTCAAATCATCGTTTGGCAACTATTTTTGGACTACTGATCGTTACTCTCCTTTGAAGTTTTGCGCGTCGCTCGCACTAGTTAATTTCTACAACGCACATGATTGTATAGATTCATGATTCTTCTAACGGAACGGATAAAAATAGGGTTTAATAACATTTCCAATATGGTCCAAGTCCCGACGTCTTCATCTGTGCGCCGATGTTTTGTAAATTTATTTCGTAAAGACCTCTTTCGCATTGACAAAGTTTACTTTGCAGTGTTTAGTTTGAGAGAGTGAGAGAGAGAGAGAGAGAGAGAGAGACGGAAAAGAAGCATGGAAATGCTTCCAACTTTATTCGCCATATATAAACTTTAGTATGTTGTTGCTGTTGTTTAATACGAAGTAAACGAGATCTTAAAAGAAAATCGATAAGAACTTGTCGAAGTAGTTGTTTGTGTGTGCAAAAGTGAAACAAATTCCAAAAGAAAATTGAGAAGACTAAAAATTGCCTTGGGAAAGTACTCAAGGTGCTATTAAATAATTGGAGTTGTTTAAAAGTCGCTGAAACTTCAAGAATATTGAAAATATACTTTTCAGATTAAAAACGTTATATTTAAAAAAAATTATAAATAAAATTATGAAAAATATTTTACCATAAACAAATTGGCAACTTTATTTGCAACCTTATATATTATTTTGTATCATAAAATTCGCTCTGAGTTTCATTATCCTTAAACATATATTGTGGTAATTATTTTAACGAACATTTGTATTGCTATATTAAATCGAACATAAATTACCAATAAAAATAAAAAAATAACTGCACTTAAAACTATTAAACAAATTAGTGACAAATATTTGAACATAAATAATGAATCAATGCCGATTATGACCTTCAGCCAGTGCAGAGAAAATTGATTTTACAGATGGCAGCACGGCTATGCAACAACTACGAGGGATGGATAGATGGCAACTCTAGCAAATATGTAAACAAAATTAGACAGGACATCCATCTTTTTGCTACATGCGCTTGAGCTATTCCCGCCTCGATGATATGAGCATATACTGCAACTTGATCTTTAGATTTGTTTTTGATTTGAGAAAATGGGGATACTGTTTTTACACTTCACGACATGCTTAATGTTTTATTTATCTTTTTATACCCTTCACAAAAAATTTAAGGGTATATCTAGGTTTGTCATTCCGTGTGTAATTTCTGCGATATCAATATGGATCCTTATGAATAGCGATGACGATTGAGCGATGGTCGTCTGTCCGTCTGTCTGTACGTGAAATCGGTTTTCCCAAGCCCCCAGAAGAGCTAGAGACTTCATTCTTGAACTGATGGATTGGAAATGAACCTAAATAGAGTGGTATTGAAATTCGGAAGGACGGTTCCAGAGCTGGGAAGCTTAAACCTATTTCTCAACGCAAAATTAACACCAGAAACCAATTATTTTTTTGTTTATTTGTAAATTGAACCTATTTCATGCTTTACGACTCCTCAATTGTCTATTTAAAACTAAAAAAACAAAATTTTTTTCCAGAGATGGGAAAACAAAAGTTTTTTTTCAGCATCCGGTATTTTTTAGTACATATAATAACTAAAATATTTAAAAATTTTACTTAAAAAACAAACCGTTTTTGTTATCATGAAGATTTGCATCAATAAAAAAAAATTAAAAATTTAAAGTTTCTATCCAGGGTTAGGAAATTTAAATTGTTTAATACTTTAACATAACCAAAAAGCAACTAACGTCTTTTTTTCCTGGTTAATATTTTTTTTATTTTGGCAAAACAAAATTGGTATCAAATATAAAAAAAAATTCACAATTATGATTCCAGGGTTGGATAACTGTAATATTTTGTAGTTTTTCTTAAATAAAACCGCTTTATACATTATGAAAAAAATTAAATTTTCGCTTCCAGGGGTGGGAAATTAAAATTTTTTTATACATATAAATCAAAAAGCAACTAACGCCATGTTTCTTACTAATTAAAAATCTTTTTTAGTTCAGGAAAATCAGAATTAGTATCCAATATTTAAAAAAATCTAAATTTCGATTCCAGGGTTGGATAACTGCGATATATTGTGATACATGAGAGTGACCAAAATGGTTACAAATTTCTTCTAAAATAAAACAATTTTATGCCTCATTAAGAATTGCCTTAGTAAAAAAAACAAACAAAAATTAATTTTTGTTTCCAGGGATCGGAAATTTAAATTTTTTCATGCATAAAAGAAACCAAAAAGACAGCTAACGTCGTTTATTTTCTTATAAAAACAATTTTTTAATTTAGGAAACATAAATTTTGTTTCAAAATTTAAAAAAAATCAAAATTTTGATTCCAGGGTTGGATAACTGCAATATTTTGTGATAACTAAACGTGACAAAAATAGTTTAAAAAAAAATAATTTTTCTTAAATAAAACTATTTCATGCCTCCTTAAGAGTTACGTAAGCAAAAACAAAAAGAATTTTCGCTGCCAGAGATGGGAAATTGAAATTTTTTTATACATTAAAGTAACAAAAAATCAACTAACGTCGTTTATTTTTACTGATTAAAACTTTTTTCAAATTCAGGAAAACCAATGTTCTTATAAAATATAGAACTTTATTAATATATATATATATATATATATATATATATATATATATATATACATATATATATTGTATATATATATATATATATATATATATATATATATATATATTGTATCACATGAAAGTTACCAAATGGTTACAAATTTGTGGTTTTCCTTAAATAAAACCGGTTTATACATTATGAAGATTTGCATTGGCAAAAAATATTTGAAAAATTAAAATTTCGTTTCCAGGGGTGGGAAATTTTAAAATTTTTTATTTATAATAAAAGTAACCAAAACTAACTGAAACTATTTTATAAATTAGAAAGCAGACAAACATTGGTGAAGGGTATATAAGATTCGGCACAGCCGAATATAGCACTTTCACTTGTTTTAATTTTGTATTTATTTTGATTTACTTTAAATTTGACCCTTTGTATCGGACATGTCTCCGTTTCTTCTTTCTACTACTTTTCGCAAAATACACACAAACACCAACTAAAACAACGCCTCTGTCTATCTATTAAATTCGAATATGTAAAAGCTGCAGGCAAGAACAAAAGAGAAAAAGAAGTGCGCGCCAGATATGCCTGATAGGTAAAAGGTGGCAACTACTTGCATGCCGATTCATGGATCATTTTAAAACAGGGTAATTCGCTCTGAGAATTTTATGTCTCGAAAAATATGATTGTAAACATGGGGAATATACAACGAAGATGCATTTATCTCGTCCCTACGACCGCCTACCAACTTGCAAAACTAATTTCTCTTGCATCTGTGCATTAAAGAGTTCGAACCAACCGTTTCGTTGAGAGACTCGCTATCAAACCCCATGGAGTAATAATATCTCTATATAGTATTTCCCTACCGTTTCGAGTATCAGAGTCACAACAAATCGTGTCAAATACGCCGATGCAAATACGCCGATGTAATCGGCCTTGAAAATGCTTGGATGAAATATCAACAAATCAAATCTTTGGCTTGCACTTTCAGCGCGCAGTGTACACGCACTTAATACCAATGCGGATAGAAATGTTGAGAGACTCCGGCGTAGTTAACCTTCGAAGGAGATCTAAAGGCGGCAAAATTTTGTTGCATAAAATGTGAAGAAGCAGTTCCGGTAGCGGAGGAAGCCGAGGCAGCATGGGAATTGAAAGGCAGCTGTTGAGTTGATGAAACCGACGAATATTGATGGCCATATTGTGAATGATGTTGGTGATGATGGGGATGGGAATAGTTGGAATATTGTGCCGATGAGCTGGCATGAGCATACATATGATGAGCATGTGGTGTCGCAGCAGCAGCAGCTGGTGCAGATGCAGAGACGACTTCGTGGCCGGAAGAATTAAGAGAATCTTCTGGTGATAAGGGAGATGATGGTCTGGCAGCGGCGTGGCTTGTATTCCAATTATTATAGTGCTGCTGGTTGCCGGCTGCATTTTCCGATTTAATGGCATCCTGTAGGTCTTCATGGCTGTTGCCGTTAACCGAAGTAGGACCATTTCCTATAACAGCTGATAAGCTATTAGGAGTTGGTGGCAACTGTATGCCCGACGATCCATAAGTAGAAGTGATTGATTCACCCGCGATTTCGTCGCGTCCATTATTGACAGTTCTATCAGAATCATGGTGATAAGTGGCTGGAGGTAAGGCTGAAGCATAGCCAATGTTTAGATTTGCGGCGGGGGGAATATTGTACTGACTGCTACTGCTGTTGGCGGCCATGCCATGGTAGAGTTGATGATGTGGAGGCGTTATGGAATTCCCACTGGAGTTTGTGGCAGCAGGAGACATATTGACTGTGGAGGCAACAGCGTTGGAAGCTGAATGACCAGCATAAAAGTCATACATTTGTTGTTGGTAGGCAGCAGCAGCTACAGACGCCTCTGAGGGCATCATGGCTGCATAAGGCACATGGTGATTGGGTACGGCTGCATACGAAGAACCCGCCATACCCGACATAACGGGAACTTGAGTGCCTATGGGGCCAGCGCTCACAGAAGTGTTTTGTTTACGCAAACGAGCACGACGATTACTAAACCACACTTGAATTCGTGCCTCGGACAAATTGGTGCGTTGGGCTAACTCTTCTCTGGTATAAATATCAGGATACTGTGTACGCTCAAATGCCTTTTCCAGTTCTTCCAACTGCATGGCCGAGAATGTAGTGCGACTGCGTCGTTGTTTGCGTTTTAAAGCAATTCCTGGCTCACTTTCACATTCGGAAACATCTTCTTGGGAATTCGTGGCTTCGGAGCTGACACTTTTCTGCTGTTCCTCAGCATCAGATGCAGCTTCTCGACCACGCACCAAACGTGATATAGCCGAAATCGGAGGAGCTGTTGTACGATCACAAATCCCATCACGTATAAGTTTGTCGCGAATTTCCGACGAGAAAATACCAGGATTGGCCCGTTTATATTCTTCTATTCGATTTTCTATTTCAGGTGTTGTTATACGAGGCTTGGAACCGCCAATAACTCCCGGCCGTATGGAACCAGTTTCCTGATAACGATTTAAAATCTTGGATACGCAGCCATGTGACACTCTCAGTTGACGCGATATGACACAGGGACGTATACCCTCGGCTGCCATTTCAACAATTTTCAAGCGAATTTGATTGGGCAAAGGCCGACCATTGATGAATACCCCTCCCAATTGATTGACGCGTCCTTGGCCAGCATTTATATCTGTTTGATGAGAACAAGAAACAAAGATTAAAAGTTTTAGGAATTTTTCTTTCAACATTTTTCATTATGCGCGTGTCGTTTCCGTAGAATTTTCGCAATCATGCTGTTCGTCGTATTTCACTATCACGTTCAGGTAGTTTGAGAGACAATCGGACATCTACATTTACATGCATAAGTATGCGTGAAGTACGTCTGTATGCGTAAATACAAAATTTTAAATGATCGCGTGCTTCCCGTCGGGGTGTGAATTTTATGACGTATTGATTTTTTCTCTTTTGCGAGAGTGCTTTTTTGTTGCTGGACTTGATTTATGACTTGAATTTCTGCTTCTCAGCATCGACATGGCTGAGAAACAAATGCATCTCTTATCAGTGTTAACTGTTTTTGGCGAAGGCAACAAAAAATTTCTACTGACTTCCTCGGAAGTATTAGTAGCTCATTAGTATTTTGTACAGTTGGCAGTCGCCCAAGGCCACTCGCTCATTTAGTCGCTAACTCCCTTTACAAAAGACAATCATCACACTGTGCCTCAAGGTGTCAGTTTTAAATTTTCAATTTTGAATAAAACAATAGATTTTCAAAACAAAAACTTTTCACTCACATTTGATGGATGATGATTTCCTTTTTGTAACAGCTGATTGCCACGTTTTTGTAAGTTATTCATAAAATTAGTCGAAATTTAAAATTCTATGGACAACTTGTTTAGTTAATTTTTACTTTCTTATCAAATTTTTAGATTCTTGAAAAGCTTGTGCTAATTTTCTAATAACTTGAGAACGGCTGTTGCAAATTTGTTGTTAAATAAAATTAATATATTAAACTTTTAATCTAAAATTAGTTATATATCGTTACGTACTTATGGAGATCGATATAACAAACACAAGAGATAATATTAATTTTTATTTCAGAACAATAAAATTCATTTATTAAACGAACGATTTCTGCCATTTTTATTATTGTATCAGGCAGCTATGCGAAACTCAAATGATAGAGGAAAATGTTCATTTAATTAGCAATTATGTGTATACGTAAGTATTAAGCTATTCAAACAGTTAATCGTTGTTCGATTAATCGATTAATTTTTGGCAATTCAAGATTTCTAGTTTTCAATTAACAAATAATTCGAGTTACATCGTTTAATCAAAACTTCGATTTTTCAGTGTACAAATTCGATTCATCTCTTATGTAAAATGTGGGAGCAATAATATATTTTAGTTAATTGTAATTTTAATTATAACAAATTTAAAATTAATAATAATAACAATAGATTAAAGGGAAAAGTAAAAAGTCTTACGAGTAAAAAATCATTCACGATGAGAGAAATTTTATTTAAAATAAAATTCTTCACGGGGAGTATGTAATAATAATAACAATAATAATAATAATAATAATAATAATAATAATAATAATAATAATAATAATAATAATAATAATAACAATAATGATAATATTAGTAATAATTATAATAACAATATTATTATTATTATTATGATTATTATTATTATTATTATTATGATTATTATTATTTTATTGTTATTATTATTATTATTATTATTATTATTATTATTATTATTATTATTATTATTATTATTATTATTATTATTAGTATTATAATGATAATAATAATAATAATAATAATTATAATAATAATATTAATAATAATAACAATAATGATAATAATAATAATAATAATCATAATAATATTAATAATCATAATAATAATAATAATAATTATTATTATTATTATTATAATAATAATGATAATAATATTAATAATAATGATAATAATATTAATAATAATGATAATTACGTATTAATAATTATAAGGATGACTTCACGATGGCCGTCACCAATCGTGATATGTCAGATTCACCAATTGGCATACCGACCAAAAACCCGCCTTGTTTCCTCGTCCGGGAACAATCCACCCGGGAACCGCATCAGCGTTACTTCGGGGTATAATAATAATAACAATCATAATAATATTAATAATAATGATAAATACGTATTAATAATTATAAGGATGTACTTTTTTTTATCTTATCCATAGAATTTTAAATTTCAACTGTTTCTGGTGCAGGAGGACGTAAACAAAACGATGGTGATCATCATCGTTAAAACAGTTGAAAAGATCGGAGATACAGTAACACCTGGATATTGCACAACCTAATTCGTATAATCCTAAATTGTCAATTAATGGATACGTTGGATATTTCGATTTATTGTATATAAAATATGTTTGTCTTAGACCCGTTACTGCAGTTGGCCAAAGCTGAACTGGCTTCTTTTGGGACAACTATAATTTGTTCTCTGTTATATAAAAATATGTTTATTGTCAAACGTTGCATGTATAAAATGTGCTGCAAACATTTGATCTGGTATTGGTAGAGATGAATCCTTTAACTTCCGGCTACGAAAATTGAAAATTTTCAAAAGCGAAAAGTTATTGACTCTACCCCCGCTTTGGAAAAACCGAGTTCTTATCAGATCTCGACAAAAATGCATTTCGTTGCAGATTTACGTTTTAATACACTAGAGACAAGTTGTAATAACGGACCTTGCGGAATAAGGCAGGAATTATTAATTTTATATCAAAATATCACCCAGACGTTTTATGTTACACTAGCGGGTGGGCAAGACTTTTGACTAACATTGCATAACAATATCATAAAGGGAATTTTTCGTACAGTGTAGCCCGTTGGCAGCATTGCTCAATGGTAATGTTTACATTATTGCAGTGAGAGAAGTTTGGCATATTTTTTATAACAAAGTTTGTATCACTGACAAGGGTCAAGGTGTGTATAACATGACCAACTAAATACAATATTATATCGCAATGTAGCCTAAGAAAAATCAAGTTATTCTCTCTAAAACCTGTTTCCATAAAGAGATCAATAGAATAATGCACGATTATTAAATGTCATAAGACAAGAGAAGCAAAGTAATATGACATGATCTATCAAATATTTTTAATTCTTAAGCTTGTCCGTATCCTACTGGATTACCGAGGTCGATTGCAATAGCAAGCCGCTGCTGTATACTCGCAACTGTATCTAATTCATACCTTGAATTGGGGGATATCCATTATAAAAAGGGCGATGCATGGCCGCAAAAGCAGTAACAGTCATATTTGTAAAAAACGCACGTTTTCTGTGACTTTTAATGGTGAATTTGCGTGCACTTTTTTTTAAATAACAACTGAAAAGAGTTTTTTGTTTATTTTAACTTCATCCACTTGAGTCTTTTTCGAATTATTAACAATTGTCTGCTAAATTCATGTATATTTTTTAATTTCCTCATTTAAAATGTATATAAAATTTGTCTCTTTCCCGAATTTCATCAATTCGATGTTGTTTCTTGCACGCTGTAAATCTAACTGAAGTTATTTGACGATCTCTGCAGAGGATCTTTGCCTTTCTGCGAAGTAAATGGGTCAATTGAAACAGCAACAGCTAACAGACGTTCACTTGTATTTGCTTCAGCCAAAGGCAAGATGATGTTAGCCATACTTCTTAGCCCATATGGTGAACCACTTCTACCACCTCTTACATTTTGTTGTTGCTTACAGCAATTTATTAACCAATCAAGGCGAATTAATATCGACC